>CM050201.1:25867500-25972500 GCA_027475355.1 Coilia nasus
CATTGTTTAACAATGTTTACTGTTCAGGGTGAGACAGAATTCATCCTGCACCCTCACAGAGGAAAAGTACTTCACAGGCAGTTTGAGCCGATACTGGCAGGAGAACACGGCACCCGACATCAAACAAAGTCCAGGCCCTCTTCCTTGTTACCTGCCCGCCTGCTGTCCCCTAAGCATACCCCCTCCTCATCATGCTCTGTTTTACTACACACATACACACACAGACAGGCATAGATACATATATAGACACACAAACACATGCACACACAAAGACACGCAAACAAAAACAGACTCACAGACCTACGCACACACACACACACACACACACACACACAAAAACAGACAGAAAGACGCTCATGCCTGCACACACACACACACACACTCTCATGTCTACATGAAGTATATAATCCATACTTGGTTTGATGCTTCCTAATTATTCATTTTGGGCCCATAGTTGTTCTCTCTTCATTGTTGAAGACACAGTTTCCCTGCAATACCCTGAGCTACAAAACTCACCATGACTATCACAAGATCAAGTTGGATTTGAAAGTATACTGCTACATATATTCTGCACAAATGGCTTTGCCATGCTATGTCTGAAGGGCTTCACAATCACACATAAGGTCATATTCCAGGGTCCAACGGTGCTTACAAAACACGAGTGCATGTGAAACGTATATGTACACTAGTTCTTAAATCAGACCTCTGTCAAGGCAGAGACCCTCCCAACACACACGCACGCACACACGCGCGCGCACACACACACACACACACACACACACACACACACACACACACACACTATCCCCCTATCGCCCAGGACTTCCACAACACACAAACAGCGCTGTTGTCTTTAGCCGCCAGTGATATAGGTACCTGTATAGCACTTGACTGGAAACTAAAGTAACTGGGTAGTTCCAGAGTGCGCCTCCATTGGTGTGTATTTTCCCAAGGTTTACACAATAGAGCTTGTTGTGGCAATACTCTGTTCCTGGGTAAGGGTTCCAATTAAAGTGAACTACTGCAAGCACATTGCTTCTGAAAGATATTCTTCATGTATGTTGCTACACTTGCAACATGTATCACTGCAAGTGGAGGAGAAATATGATACAATTATCAAAGTTTGAATTTATCATATTGTTGTAACCCCATGTGAATACTACAAAACACTGAATAGAGAAAAAACCTTTAAAGTGAATTGTCATTGCGTTGCATGTGATTCGTACTCTGTGACGTTTGATTCTGGGGGTTTTTTGGGGGGAGGGTTATTGAACAGCCAGAAAAAGCGCATCTCCACTCATTAACAGTGACTCAGCTATTGTGATGAGCCTTACAGCTGCGCTCTCTGAAAACTGTTTCCTGTCATCACTGCTTTTGTTTTTTTTCCCCTCCTAAACTGTTTAGGAGTGACTCACAAAAAATCCCCCTTTCCAACAGGCAGTCATCTACAGTAACATCCGCTAAGCAAGGTGACAACGAAACTCTCATTTCACCCGTTTTCCCATCACAGTTTCACTGAGAGATTGAGAATTTTTTTCTATCCCAAAATCTATACACAATGTAATTGACGACTACAAAACATAGTAACATTCTTGTATATTTCATAAACATACTTATTTAATTGATTATTTTTATTTATTTTGTATTTATTTTTTATATCCTGTATTTTTCTTTTTTTATTGATGCACACAGTCTGTGGAGTCAGTGGACCAAGCATATAAGTAGATAGTGCCCTTTGTATAATTGTATGTAACAAATACAATTAGAAATTTTCTCGGTTGTTGTCCCTCAATGGTGGAACAACTTACCAGTCGCTACAAGAGCAGCAATATCCCTCTCGACCTTAAAAAAAGCTTGTGAAAACCCTTCTCTTCCGAGACTGCTTTCCTTCCTAACAAAACTAATCTCTACTAACCATCTCTTTATATAGGTGCCTTCGATGTTCTCTACACATCTGCTATTATGTCCTTCTTTTTACAAGTCACTTTGGATAAAAGCGTCTGCTAAGTGTAATGTAATGTAATGTAATTAATTTGAATTGAATTGAAATGTTCTCCTACAGTACCATTGCCAAGGGCTTCCTACACTCATACGTGCCTCTTACAAGGTCTAATCTCGCCCACGGCATCTTTGCTCCAAAAATAGCCCAGTTCAAAGACTCTGCGTCAGAGCAGTGAGTCTCGGCCTTGAACACAGTTGTGGGCAGACTGCTTTGACTGTGGGTTTTGTGTTTACCCTCCCCTGATGTCCCCGGGTGAAGGTCCTTGACCCTGCGTAGTGCTGAGCACTTATTGTGACACCAGCGCAAGGGAAAGCATGTTTAGCATGGCCTTTAATGGGCCACGCACAGCGGAGATGAGTGCATAAGAGGATTTACAATGAAGGGAAGGCCTACTGAAGGGAATGCCGAGGAATGTTAATCCTCCTTGTGTCCCGAACTTTAGAAAACACTTGGCTGAGTCACTGGTGACACACTCATTCCACTCTCATTAGAAATGAAAAAGGCTTTTTTATTAGTGAAGTACAAAAAGTCCCATCCCCACCTCGGCGCTGCCACCACACACTGCTCATCATCAGCCACCACAGCCAATCCTCCCTTCCAACTTCAACTGCACTTTATGCACTTTATCCCACCCCCCCATCACCTATTCTACCTCTGCCCTTCATCAGGTAGCCATCCCCCCAACTGCATTTTACACGCTTTACTCTCCCCTCCTCATGCACAGTTTACAGTAACAATCAGCAATTTCACTGCATGTCCTACTCTTCCCAGTATGTCTACGCGTGTAATAATACATATTCTTGTATCCTTGTCAAAGATAATTGCATTTAGATTTAGAGTGTTTATTGTGTGAGAGGCATTTAAGGAGCTCCACATAGGTGCACTCCTTCCTAACCATGACTGAGTGGTTTCATTTAACTTTCTTCTAACTTTCTTTCTTTTGCTCTCAAAAACAATGACAAAGTGACAGTAGATAGATAGATAGATAGATAGATAGATAGATAGACAGACAGACAGACAGACAGACAGACAGACAGACAGACAGACAGACAGACAGACAGACAGACAGACAGACAGACAGACAGATAGATAGATAGATAGATAGATAGATAGATAGATAGATAGATAGATAGATAGATAGATAGATAGACAGATAGATAGACAGATAGACAGATAGACAGATAGACAGACAGATAGATAGACAGATAGATAGACAGATAGATAGACAGATAGATAGACAGATAGATAGATAGATAGATAGATAAATAGACACTGAAATTCTTGTCTGCAACTCACAGTGTTATCTTTTCACAGACAGAAGAGGAAGTAATGTGTTAAAATGGTTGCAAAGTTTGTAATATGCACAGAATTTGACAATAGGTTATATGGCAGTGTAAATATTTCTGCAGGGCCACAGAGAGACTAGTTTCTGTACATCATTCCTGTGGGTTTAGGACATTCTACACAGTATTCCTTTTGTGGCATTACTGGCTACTGAGTTTATCAGGGTGGTGGCACAAATAGGTGAAAAAGGAAGAAACTTGAATTTCACATTGTTTGGAAAATGAATGCCATGGCATGACTTTTCATTCTAGGAAACACAGAATCAAAACATTATTTGGAAAATCGTGAAAAAAAAAAGTCATGAAAGTCAGTCCCATTGGTCACTGCGATCACATGACAGCACAGAGTGCCCACAACCACTGCAGTTAACCCATCGCGCACATGAGCAGGGGGCAGCCATGACAACGGTGCCCGGGGAGCAGTGTGTGGGGACAGTACTCAAGGTACCTCAGTGGCACTACTGACGACCCGGGATTCAAACCTGCAATCCTGCGGTCACAGGTCCCATAACTTAACTGCTATAGGCCACCACTGCCCCAAATGCCATGGCGTGACTCTTCCTTCTAAGAAACAGAGTCAGACAACAGAGTCAAAACGTGGTGGACAGGGGACAAAGCATGACCTGACCTGGAATTCACAAACACTGTGGAACTGCTATAACTCAAGTAAGGTCTGCTGTTGATCTGTAGCTGTTAAAAGCCCTCGGTTAGGTACCTTGAGTTTTAGACTACTGTGTCAAAACTGTCCTTGTTGAAGGAGGCTGACACACACCAATTTTATCAAGATGCTGGTAATGGAAACAAGACATTGTCTCCTGTAATAAATCATGTTTGGCATAGAGCGTAACTGTGCTGTTTTTATTTCTTTTAACAAAACCCAGATCTGTCATGAGCCACTCCTTTGGTGTATATTTCTCAGACCATTACACACATCTCTGTACGCCATTGATTTGATTTTCAAACAAGCTCAATCAGAGATGGCAACCTGGTCTCCCATATGGGCGGACAGACACACACACAGACAGACAGGGACACTGCAATACCTGGTCAATTCCTCTGGGAACCAGGTAACAAGAGATGTATTAAATGGTAATAAACAGTAGGTGATGCTGTTGTACTGTAGACATTGCTGTAGATATCTAATTTTAAAGGGGGGGAAACTCCTGTCACCACTACTAGTTGTGTTCCTGTTATCTAGAGAAAAAAAATATTGTCTGTTTCTGCTACTGCCTATTAGGTTGCGTCAGTTCAGCATATTGCTTGTATAAAAAAAGTAAGTGACATCATCCCGTGCTGAAAAATTGGCTAAATTATTTTACCAAAAATGCATGATGATTTGAATTGCATTTCTGTATTAAAACTGCCACAACCCACTTTCTAGTTATGAGGTGTATACTGTAGGCTATACATACTTTTTATTTGACATAAAATGAAAAAGTCCATTTCTAAAATGAAACTGCTGTGCACTCAGTGTTAAATTTTTTTTTTTTTTTAAATAATGGCAGTGGCATAACCATCTGTCTATGTGGGCTGGGGTACTGTACAACAACAATAGAGCAAACATTTGAAGTAGGTTATTCATTTGGGTCAATCAATACCTTTGTGAAATGGCACTGCCTTTGTCCCACTATGCCCCACAAACAACCAGACACTTTTATGACCACTTAAAGCTGCAGGCCAGGCTATTCACACTGACCTTATATCCAGGGCCTGACATTCCTTGGTTCTTGGTTTTGCACCGACGGACCAGTAAGCAAATTATGGATCTTGGCTCAGGTGTGCAGGCTGTAACCATTAGGGTTGCAAAGGGATGGAAAATTCCCAGAACTCCAACTTCCAAACTTTCCATGGAAACTTCAGTAAGGGAATTTTTTAAATATTCCAAATTGGTAACTTTCCACAGGGATTATGGGAATTGTGGGCATTTATGGAAATTAATGTGAATTAACTGGAAATATGGAATGATTAAAAAAACATATATGAGTTATATACCAATATAACAACGTGACATTCATTTGTAAGTAGAATTACCATCGTTTCTCGTTAATTCCCATGGAAAGATTTCAACTTTGAAATTCCCAAAATTTTACAACCCTAGCAACCACAGAAACATGTAAAACCGGACAGGATTAATGGACATCTTAAGAGATGCTAGAAGTTTTCTTATGCTTTCATTGGGCTATTCTATACTGCTATACTAATATGCAGGAAAAGTGCCACTGGTGCAGAATAATTCCAGCCGCAGAGGCATAGCTAGACCACAGAAGCAACAGTATAAGAAGAATACATTAAAATTGGGCCCTACTAGATGGCTTGCACTTATATATCGTTGCAACTGCTGCATTCAAACTCTAAAACTGTAGCAACCTGCAGCGAATGGTTAACCTCTGTCAAGGTTGCTTGGCACTGAAGTCGTTTGGAATCCCTCACTCTACCCGATGTACAATCACAGTGTAAAACATGGGACTGTGGCCAAGACCGGTACTGCAATAATTTGAAATACTTTATAGCGTTGTCCCCCTTCTAGAGGCAAGAGTCAAAACACGAATCAAAACAACAGAATTGTCGTAAAATAAGTTTTTAAAGCGAATGTAGGCCAACGCTACTGGCTACTGTCACTTGACATCAGGGCCATTATATGATTACTTTCATAAATGTCTTATATATAGCACCTTTAAAATGAGGTATTTCGAGTTGGGCCCTTGTGCTAAATTCCAGACAAGGTTTGAGACGACCTATGCTGTTATAGAGGCCCAATTATATAATTTCCTAACCTTGGGGATTTAAAGGTGCAAGCTCACTGCCTATATAAAAAAACCTTTAAGTCGCTCGGTTTAAATTGTAGGCCTATGTGTTTAGGAATTTACAATGCCCCCAATGCACTTCACCGTGTTCTGTGACAAGACATGCCATTTCACGCCAATGCACGCTCTATGCAGGTGCTATATACACCAGTCATCTCTAAAGACTGGCAGTCGTGTGGGTATCTGAGATGAGGTTTCTCATCTACAACTTGCTCACCCGACTACCCTTCCCAGGGTGCCCTGGGTGGAGGGACGCGCAACTCGCACGGGTAAGTTTACACTGACTGAACGTCAAAATCCTCGGAACTTTTCCACGCATTTTTGAAGTGTGTAGTCTATTTGGCTCCTGGCTGCCTTAGAGCACACGATTTACATTATTGCTACTTCGTCTATATAGTTGTTTGATGTTGTCAGTCACGCCAAAGCTTGTTGGATCTTGCGTCAAGTTCCGCGTTTCCAGAAAGTGCTTAAGTTCTGACTAACAGGCTAACGTTAGTGCAATTCTTGATTGAAATGCTTGAAAACACCCCTCATCGCTGTAACTCTGACTGCCTCTCATTTCGTCTCGAGTCGTAAAATGTCGCCAGTGACTGTTTCTGTGCTGTTCGAAAGATGATAGCCATGTAACCCTGTGTCTCGAAAGCTGATAGTGTTGTCTCGGTTCTTGGTAAGTCGGAGGTGAGTGCTAGCGTTAGTTGGCATGTCGGCGTGACTGCTTTCTCCTAGGTAGGTAGTAGTAGTAGTAGTGGGTGCATTGTATCTTGTGTACAATCTAATAATATGCATATATAAATCAAAGATGTGACACTGTCTTAATCGGTAGGCTTATTCACAGCATACTTTATAGACAACGCTGCATGCGTAAAGTAGTCAACCTACAAGATTACTGTCGTGTGTTGCGCCGTCAAAAATCGATAGTCAGAAGAAAGAGTAGACAGTTAAAATATACTTCACATGTCGCCTTCAGTTTTACTTTCGCCTATGCTTGACATTTTTCATGTCGCTGCTTTTACAAGCGGATGTTTGCTTTAGGCTGGAGGCAGTTTGCTTAGTCTCTATGTGATCAATTACACAGTATTATATCAAGTTTATTTAGCATGCCATTGCCAGTTGACCAGTTATAACAAATGAAAAAAAATTCATGCAACAAAATAAAAACGTCTACACCCAATCTGATTCTCATGACGTGCTCTAAAATCAGTAATGAAATGGGATTCATTTTGAATATTACCTTGACGCATCACAGAAAATCTACTCCAAACGAGGTAGACATGTCTCGCATATCATTTACAAAATGTACTAGGACAGAGGTACCGTAAATAGGTCATTGGAATAAAACAGATTTAATCCCTCTCCTTTAGACTTTGGCCTCAGATAAAGAGATATGAGTGTTTTTGTTTTTCTCCATGTTGTTGAGTGGCCAGTCCTTTTATTGGCCACATGATGCCCTCTCAGCTGTAGAGCTGGTTCTGCCTCGGTAGGCCTAGTCGTCTATGTGTTTCTCTGTCTAGGTTTTGCCTCTCTCCTTCTGTTCTCCTCTCTTTTTTTTCAAACACCCGTTCTCTCTCTCTCTCTTTCTCTCTCTCTGTCTATCCCTCTCTCTGTCTTTCTCTGCATCTCTCTCTGTCTGTCTGTCTGTCTTTCTCTCTCTGCATCTCTCTTTGTCTGTCTCCTCCCCTCCCCCCCCCCCCCCCCCCCTATCTAGCCTGGCTGCCATGGAAAACCAGGTTCTGTTTTCCACTCTGGAAGCAACATGTGAGGAGGCCATAGCTGCCCTCTCAGGAACGGCGACCGCGGGCACAAGTGACACAGAGGCAGCGTCATCACGCCTGCTGGAGTCGGTGCGGCTCATCCAGACCCATGGCCGCGCCCTGCAGCCCGTGGTCAGGCACTTCACCATGGTCTACCACCACTTCGACCTGGACGCCCAGACTCCAGCCAATGGCTACCGGACCTTGGTTAAGGTACTTTGATCGCTTGCCTCTTAATTCGCCTCTCAATGCCGGCTTCAGAAAGTAGAAACCCTGCCATGTATTTCTTCTTCCTATGATTTCACTAAGCTAAAATGGTTGTATCAAATATGTGGCAGAGTTTCTACGTTCTGAAACGGAGATTGCCACCTCTGCTCTTAAGGCTTCTCCTGGGCAATATGCTTGCTTCACTTGTACTTCACATCAGTTACCTTACTTTAAATGCAGGCAGTCTTTATGTATTAAGTGCATTGAAAAGAGTTTTGAGGTAATCGCCAGGGCAGCGTCTGTTTATCTATTTAGCAAAATACTAGCTTGATTACCTGTAACCTGATTGATACAGGCTTGATATGACTGCATTGCTGGGTAAATCTAGACTTCTTTTGCTGCTGGGAATTTGATGTGACATGTTTTTTCTGAACTTGTAAAATTGAATTTGTTTATATATTAATGATTATTTTTATTCCTTTGAGTTAAGAAATGACAATGCACTACCTGGTGATTGGTGAAGTGTATTCTTGTACGTGTGGTGCGATAATGTTTTCAGTAACAGTAACAGTGTAACAGCTTTGACATTGTATATTTATGAACACCACATGGTGGGCTAAGGAAACCTATAAATGCCAATCTATAGAGTAACAAGCAGATACACAAGGTACTACTACACTTCAGCATACAGAGATAAACAGGAAACAGCTACCCAATGTCCTGGCAGAGGCCAGACATATATACACCAGTATTTGGGTAGACATGGTCTTAAAATATCAGGAGAAATTAGCGAGAAATCCTAGTTGTGGAGCAGAGGAGAATTAATGTGGGAACTGCACCCATGACTGATACATAAGGTGTTTTCTAAAGAAATGGCCAACCTGCAGCTGTTGTAACTTTAGAGTTACCTAAGAGGTGTTGTTGGAGTAGGGAAGCTGATGAAAGACTGGCGAAGACTAGGCTGAAATCAGATAGCATGCCCTGTGTAGAAGCCAGAAGAAAGCCACATAGTCATGGTGGTTTGTAGATTAAGAAAAGACAAATTATCATTGGATTAAATCATTGGAAGAGAACACCCACTATTTGTAATACTGTACTTAGATAACCATCTGACCGAGACTGGTGATTGCTAACTGTAACATTGATGACACTAGTAGAGTTCAGATGTGCGTGGAACATCAGGTGATTTTCCTTATGCCCATATATGGTCATTGTGAAAAAAACAGACCTCTGAGCTTGGCTTTACGTACCCAATCAGGTGGTCTGATTGAGTAGTTTAAGTTCTTTGAGCTGATTGAGGTGTCTTTGAGCAGTTTAAGGTCTTTGAGCTGATTGAGGTGTCTTTGAACAGTTTAAGGTCTTTGAGCTGATTGAGGTGTCTTTGAGTAGTTTAAGGTCTTTGAGCTGATTGAGGTGTCTTTGAGTAGTTTAAGGTCTTTGAGCTGATTGAGGTGTCTTTGAGTAGTTTAAGGTCTTTGAGCTGATTGAGGTGTCTTTGATTAGTTTAAGGTCTTTGAGCTGATTGAGTTGTCTTTGCGTAGTTTAAGTTCTTTGAGCTGATTGAGGTGTCTTTGAGTAGTTTAAGGTCTTTGAGCTGATTGAGGTGTCTTTGAGCAGTTTAAGGTCTTTGAGCTGATTGAGGTGTCTTTGAGCAGTTTAAGGTCTTTGAGCTGATTGAGGTGTCTTTGAGCAGTTTAAGGTCTTTGAGCTGATTGAGGTGTCTTTGAGCAGTTTAAGTTCTTTGAGCTGATTGAGGTGTCTTTGAGCAGTTTAAGGTCTTTGAGCTGATTGAGGTGTTTTTGAGCAGTTTAAGGTCTTTGAGCTGATTGAGGCGTCTTTGAGTAGTTTAAGGTCTTTGAGCTGATTGAGGTGTCTTTGAGCCGTTTAAGGTCTTTGAGCTGATTGAGGCGTCTTTGAGTAGTTTAAGGTCTTTGAGCTGATTGAGGTGTCTTTGAGCAGTTTAAGTTCTTTGAGCTGATTGAGGTGTCTTTGAGCAGTTTAAGGTCTTTGAGCTGATTGAGGTATCTTTGAGCAGTTTAAGGTCTTTGAGCTGATTGAGGTGTCTTTGAGCAGTTTAAGTTCTTTGAGCTGATTGAGGTGTCTGAGTAGTTTTTGAGCTTCTCCGTGATGTCGGGTCATTGTTTTGAAAAAAGTTTGAGTTATTTGCTGATTATGACCGCTAAGGTAGTTCTCGGTCTGCCTTGATAGCCTTCTCTCTTAATTTTGTTGAAAAACTGAAGCATGGTGTGTTGTTGGTCATTCTAAGAACACCATTCAGCTGAGATTTACAATTTATATTTATATTTCTTATAAGTACTGACAGTGCCTTTGCAGACAAATTACCCCCCAACTCTCTCTCTGTTGTTGGCCATTTAGCTGAGGTGTACAAAAAGTGTGACTGTGACTTTACTGACAATTTACCCCCAACTCTCTCTCTCCCTCTACCTCTACCTCTCCATCTCCATCTCCGCCGCAGGTGGTGCGCTCCTGCGTCCTGTACATCATCCAGAAGACGCGCTACGTGGTGGCCAACTGCAACAGCACCTTCTTCCGCGTGGAGCACAACGCGAGCGAGCTGGAGGCTTACTGCAGGGCGCTATGCCAGCTGCGGGCGCTCATGTACCTGGGCCAGCGGCTGCTGGGGGAGAACGGCGTGGAGGAGCTATACTCCACGCAGGACCAGGGCCTTAGCCACAGCTTCGTGCAGGAGTACATGTCCCTGCACAAGGCCTGCTTCTACGGACGCTGCCTGGGCTTCCAGGTAGGGGTG
Source organism: Coilia nasus (assembly GCA_027475355.1). NCBI lineage: Eukaryota > Metazoa > Chordata > Actinopteri > Clupeiformes > Engraulidae > Coilia > Coilia nasus. The sequence goes on from CM050201.1 coordinate 25,878,378, forward strand.
TGTGTGTGTGTGTGTGTGTGTGTGTGTGTGTGTGTCTGTGTCTGTGTCTGTGTCTGTGTGTCTGTGTGTGTGTGTGTGTAAGCAGGTATGTGTGTCTGTGTGTGTGTGTGTGTGTGTCTGTGTCTGTATCTGTGTGTGTGTGTGTTTGTGTGTAAGTTGGTAGGTGTGTGTGTCTGTCTGTGTGTGTGTGTGTGTGTGTGTGTGTGTGTGTGTGTGTGTGTGTGTGTGTGTGTGTGTGTGTGTGTGTAAGCGGGTATGTGTGTCTCTGTGTGTGTGTGTCTGTGTGTGTGTGTGTGTCTCTGTGTGTGTGTGTGTCTCTGCGTGTTTGTGTCTGTGTGTGTGTGTGTTTCTGTGTGTGTGTGTGTTTGTGTGTAAGTGGGTAGGTGTGTGTGTCTGTGTGTGTGCGCGTGTGTGTAAGGGTTGAAGTAAAGGGTGAGAAGAAAAATGAGAAAAGCAGCTGGAATTTCTTTGAGTTGTTTCCAGGCAAATGATAGGAGGTGTTTCTAGGCAAATGTTTTTTTTTTTTTCACTCCTTCTGGGTGCACTTTGGGTTAGTCTTCAAACTGTTAACATACCCAAAATACATTAATGAAACAAAAAAAAGAAAAAAAAGAATAATCTTGAAGTCCCCTTTAGACAGTAAGTAATGGCCACACGAACTGCTTGCCCTCTACAAAACCTTCAAGGACACATGGCCTATTGTACTTTACTGTTCTCAACATGATCAAGTGTGTTTGTTCTCTTTTAAATTGCCATTATGTAGATTTGATTATCCGCCCACCTCGTATACTGTGTGTTGTGATCACTGCTGTGGATGATTAGCAGCTCTCACTGGGTGATAGAGATGAATTGTGTGTGTGTGTGTGTGTGTGTGTGTGTGTCTGTCTCTATGTATGTATTTGTGTGTGTGTGTCTGTATTTGTAGGTGTGTGTGTGTCTGTATTTGTAGGTGTGTGTGTATGTATTTGTGTATGTGTGTGTGTGTCTGTCTGTGTGTATGTATTTGTATGTGGGTGTGTGTCTGTGTGTATGTATTTGTATGTGTGTGTCGGTGTGTGTGTATGCGTCTGTCTGTGTGTGTGGGTTGTAAATACATGTTTTGTTCTTCCCCTCAGTTCGCTCCGGCCCTGAGGCCATTCTTTCAGACCGTGATCAGCAGCATGGTCTCCTTCGGGGAAAACTGGAAGAAGCAACAGTCTGGTATAGGTCAGTGCTGTCCCTGCTTGTTGCATTGATGCACTCAGTTCATCAGCTGACTGAAATAACTACAGCTCTTTGTAGTATACGGCAATATACGGCAAAGCAGTCGGCCATTTGTCTCCTGTGGTGTGGTCTTATTTATGGGTGTATAGATTTGTCAGAAGGATCCTTATCTGTTGTTTTTAAACAAGCTATAGAAATAAAATGACTTGACTTGACTAAAAGATTTTTTTTACTCATCTAGGAGGGTACAGGTGACTTACTAGGCTGTACAGGTTTCTAACCAGTATTCGCATGATCTATAACAAAATCTGAATGCTCAATTTGCCATTTTCACTCTGGAATTAGTTGCCTTCAGTTTCTTCATAATTCAGTGTGTGTTTGGATCAGGCTTAGGCTTTGATTGAAGGTTTGCCTCTTTTACTTTTCTGCGCTCTTTTTCTTTTCTTTATTGTGTTGTTTTTATATCTGTGTGTCCTTGTATGTCATGCTGCTGCTACACTTTAATTTCCCTGCTTGGGATGAATAAAGTACATCTATCTATCTATCTATCTATCTATCTATCTATCTATCTATCTATCTATCTATCTATCTGTCTATCTATGTATTATTCAGTATGGTTTGAAGTGGAAGCACTGTAAGTCTAATGTTTTGCCCATGACGGTTTAAAAAACACTAGATGTGAGTGAGATGTGGTATTACGTTACAGGAGCAGCGTTCCTGAGTTTAATGTACTTCCTGTGATTGTTCCTGTGATTGTTGTGGCGGTGCAGGGAGGGCGGCCTTGACCATACTCACGTCGGGGAAGTACGTGGTGGACCCAGAGCTCCGGGGGGCAGAGTTTGAGCGCATGACCCAGAATCTGGACATGCACTTCTGGAAGGCCTTCTGGAACCTCACGGAATCTGAGCTCATCTCAGTGAGTCTGTGTGTGCGTGCTCGTGTGTGTGTGTGCGTGTGCCTGCGTGTGTGACGTGGCTGCACACACTGATCCGAATATTTTTTTTATCTGTCAGTATTCATGGTAATTCAGAATGTGATTTCAATCATGAAAAAGGGAAACATTTGTTATTGTAGGAAATGTATCAACATTATGTTGCAGAGGAGGTCATCCGTTCCTTTACTGTTTTTTTGCAGTGAAGTCAAATCACTTAAAATAGGTGATAAAACACGAGCTTACCACAAGACTGTCCATGAAAGGTGTAAAAAAAAAGATGTAGTGATTTGGTGATGTAGTGGTGATGTTAGTATTGTGATGATGCCATCATCATGTACATCTCTAACACTAGGGCAAAGGCCACTCAAACTATAATCACGTGAAGCCAAAGTGCGAAAGGCGTTGACTGAGGCCCTATTTGACATATGTAGGTGTGTTCAGTCAGGCTGTCAGGGAGTCTATTGCATAGATCTATGTTTTTGGGATTCAAAGTAAAAAGACACTGCAAATAAAAATCTCCTGACTACATTTTTTTGTAGGGTTATATGTGTATGTAGGATGGCCTCTTTTTGAGATGAGAACAATCCACCCCAAATGAATATCCTGCCATTGTCCTTTAAACTTTACCCATTCATTTTTCAATAAATGGTTGTCTGTCAGAACAAAACACAGTCAGCTATTCAGCAAAAAGGTCCTCGACCACAATGGCCATTATTCACTTGTATCGCAAGAGATCTCACCCCCTCATCCAATGAGACACTCAGCTGTCTCAGTCTTTTTTTCTATGATAGGACGGAATCTTGCTTCAGTTTCTAATGACTGTTCCTCTCAAGCAGGTTCAGCTCATACACCTGTACATTTGAGTTTGTGGCACAGCAACAAGTGGTCCTGCTGATACTTAAAGGAGTACTTCCACGGGAAACCGTTTAGCACTTGCTTTTTTGAAATACGATAGGTCACCCCGAGTTGCATATGCATGCTGCATGTGAAAGTGTTCTTCTACCCCGATTGCCTCCATTAGTCAATGAAAGAAAGTAGGCGGAAACACGAGTGAATAAGAAAAAGGCCAACAAAGTGACGCAAGTTTGTAAATTACAAAAAGCCATGCCGCAGTTGTGATTACTGGAGAAGTCTCGGTGCAGCACACACTCACTTAGCGAAGTATAGGTAAGTAGGTGTGTTTGTGTAGAACGTTAAAATCTTCTATTTGGTTCGCTATGACCGCATGGGCTTTGAGTCATTCTCCCTGCTCCATCTCCTGCACAAAACTAGAACGGCCTGAAACAGAAGCACTAAAGCATTTTTTTCACCAAAACCGGCTCACAGAGCATTCATTAAAGTAGAACTTTGGTGTAAAATGAAAATTGGCATGTTAAAATATCATACCGAGTTGGTATGTGTATTGAGGAGCAAAATTGATTTAGCCTGTTTTATTCAGAGTTTAACTATTTTTTATCGTTTGTCCCAGAAGGCTAACAATAGAAGTGGTAGGTGCTCTTAGACGAAGCATGGCGACTACGCTATTTTTAAACCAGTAAAACAGCTCGAAGAAACTCCACACTCCATCGGTAGTACAACAAAGGCTCTGGCATTCAAAACAAAGCACTGAGAATATTGTAAATGTACACTACGTTTATTTAAAAAACTGTTCTTACATGCAGTAGTTTGCAGTTGTTTCTCGTCGCCGCCATGATGAGTCCAAACAAGTCGATTGTACTACCTCTCCTCCTATTCTTCCTGCTGGTTCGTGTTCATCAATTGACTTGTGCGGACTTTCATCATGGTGGCGACGAGAAACTACAGCAAGGTACTGCCTACCAAAAATGTTTATTAATAAATGTTGTGTACACTTACAAAGTTCCCAGTGCCTCATTTTTAATGTCAGGGCCTTTGTTGTACTACCGATGGAGTGTGGAGTTTCTTCGAGCTGTTTTCATGGTTTAAAAATAGCGTAGTATGATGTTTTAACATGCCAATTTTCATTTTACACCGAAGTTCTCCTTTAATACTAGAGACCACCGCAAAATTAATGAAAACACGATGGAAGTACACCTTTAAGTTATGGTTGATACATGCATTTTGCTGACCAGTTGCCCTTTAACCTATTTAAGTCATTCTCTTTTTACTTCTTTTTATTTACAGTTATCAGTGTGCAATCATACATCATATACACAGTTCAATAAAGCAAAACAAAATAAGTATATCCATGGGCATGAGAGTGTTGATGGGGATATTAGTCTATGAATCTAAATTTCACCCATTGAAAATGGATTGTAACATTATAATGTACACAAACTGAAAATGAATAGATATTGGACCATACATTGGTTGTTAACCATAAAAATTGTATAACTCCCATAATTCTTGCACCTTATCCTAAGGATGAATATACGTCAGTACCAGTTAGTCTTCTCCTTCCTTTCCTCTCCCTTCTTCTTCTACCTCTTGCTTTGGATAAAAGCATCTGCTAAGTGTAATGTAATGTAATATAATGTGTGGTGTTCCTCTCATATTTAACCCTTGCAGGGTTTGGCCAGTATAGCCGCCAAAACAGTTCAGGTGAACCTGACCCTGACCATCCCTCCGATCACGCTGCGTATGCCGCTGGCCTCTGACCCGCGCCTCTGCGTGGCGGTCCACCCGCCCGTCGCCCACTGGGGGCCGGACTTCGTCAAAATGAGGCTCATCTCAGACACGCTGCGGGAGGGACAGGTGAGGAGGAATAAAAGCAGTAGTAACAAGCGTAATCGGAGATGGCAACCTGGTCGCCCATGTGGACGGACAGGGTCATTGCAATACTGGCAGACAGACACATACACAGATGGACAGGGTCATTGCAATACCTGGTCAATACCCTCCAAGTGGGGGACTAGGTAACAAGTGGAATCAGAGATGGCAACCTGATCCCCCATGTGGATGGACAGGGTCATTGCAATACGAGCGGACAGACACACAGACAGATGCACAGACACACGGACTGGGTCATTGCCTCCGGGGGACCAGGTAACAATTAATAGTCAGTGATGGCAACTTAGTTTCAGAAGCTGCTATCCAAAACCACATGTTCCAAATTCCTTTAGTTCTAGCTTTCTACAGTTTCATGCAAATAGTATCAGAAAAAGTTTATGTGGTAAATATAGTGTGTAAATTCTAATTGAAAGTTGTCAGATTCTAGTTGCTAGCTAAACAAACAGTTTGTGTCACTGATGGTGAATAATTAGTATGTGTAATTATTATCTCATCAAGGAGGTTATGTTTTCGCCCGCATTTATCTGTCTGTCTGTCTGTCTGTTAGCAAAGTAACTCAAAAACTCATTAACGTATCAGTCTGAAACTTTTACAGTATGTTGGTATTCTCACTGCCTTGAGGTGGTTCTCTTTTTGAGGAAAATCAGTTCATTAGTTACCTCACAAAAAAATCACATTAACATGGGAAATCCCAGTGATGAAATTCTCCCGAGTGCTTTTCTAGTTTTGCATACGTCCCAGCTGTTTAGTTGTTGTATCTGTGATAGCTGTGTAGCTGCTGTGTCCCTGTCCCTTCATGCTGTGTCTCACCTTACCTCTGCCCAGGACAGTGAAGAGCTGTTGGCGTACACCGGGGCCGAAGGCTCCACGGGCCCCACGTCCTCCCCACTGCGGCTCCGGCGGCAGAAGGAGCCCCCCTCCCCCTGGCTCATCGTCCACTTCCACGGGGGTGGATTTGTGGCCCAGACTTCCAAATCCCATGAGGTGTGTATGTGTGTGTTTTTAAACTCTCTTTCACCCAGAAAACAGGGTGCCTCGGTTGACCGTTAGGCCGACCATTAGGGCTGTGGTATCTAGGGAAAGGGTCTATGGACGGTGGGCGGATTGCAGTTTACTTATGGCATAAATTTGGTCACGCGGAGCTGTGCAGACACTTCTGTAGACACTTCTGTACTCCAGCAAAATTTGTTTGGTACAGAAAGTGTCTGCATTGTCTTGCATTGATCTGAAAACTATGCTGAAGATTGTATGATTCCACAACAGTCTGCTCACTATTCACTCACTATTTCAGCCATGAAGCAGTAAATGCCTGAAATGGTAATTGGCCCGTTGCAATAAAATCTATGTAGCCGAACAGTGCATGCATTGATTTATTCATGTATTATTTCCATTCTTGAGCCCTCTCTCTTTCTGTCTCTCCCTCCTTCTTTATCCTTTCTCTTTCTGTGGGTCAGAGCTACCAGAACTAGCAGAACAGTACATATATTGATTTACTGATGTATTTATTTCCATTTTTGCTCTCTTTCTCCCCCCCCCCCCCCCCCCCCCCCTCCTTTTTTTTACTCATTCTGTCGATCCAAAGAGCTACCTGAAGAGCTGGTCTAGAGACCTGGCCGTGCCCATCCTGTCGGTGGACTACTCTCTGGCCCCCGAGGCCCCCTTCCCCCGGGCGCTGGAGGAATGCTTCTACGCCTACTGCTGGGCCCTGCAGAACTGCCACCTGCTGGGTGAGTCCTGTTACTGCAGCTCCCTGTCACAGCCCTAATGAACCTGCTCAGGTGAGCTGGCAGCATTACTACCCAATGAGCTAGCAGATGAACTAGCAGCTCACCCGAGTCCGTTTCCCCAAAACCACAGTTGCTAACTAAGTTAGATACTGTGTTGGTTGTGATGCAATTGCCCATTGGCAGCCTACTAGGTTGGTAACTGGTTAGCAACTATGGTGTTGGGAACACACCCCTGGGCAGTACTCAATTGGTGTGCATTCCCAGCTTCTCACCTGAGCCAGGTTCAAGATTCTCAGTATGTAGCAAAAGGTTTAACTCAGCAATCAGCAAATAGAGTTGCTGGGGGCTGCTGTGGTACAGTGGTTAGAGAACCCGAACACATTCAACCATTCACTTGTACGCAGATGGCAAAAGGCTACCATGCAAGGCACCAGCCATCACATCGGGGGTTGAGAGACACTTTGACCCTAGTCAGGCAGGGCTGGAATGAAATCAGATACTAGCCAATTTTACCTCCTTACCTCCACAAGGTCAAGCCAGCTTCCAAACCATATAGCTTCAAGGGAGAAGTTCAGTGAGAATACAGCCCTGCTGTTGGTATGAAAAAGAAAGAGCACATTTAATTTTCCTTTATTTCGTTTCTCCTACCTACAGCACTCTGTGACCTCGAACAACAGGGCTATAGATTGATTCACAACGAACGTCTCCTTTATTGTCGATGTCTGTCTGTGGTTTGTCTTCGGTGTAGGTTCCACGGCAGAGCGTGTGTGCCTGGCGGGAGACAGCGCTGGTGGCAACCTGTGCATTACCATGTCCATGCGAGCGATGTCCAATGGCGTGCGCATGCCTGACGGCATCATGGCCGCCTATCCTGCCACGCTGCTGACGGCTGACGCATCGCCCTCCCGCCTTCTCACGCTCATCGACCCAATGCTGCCGCTCGGCGTCCTATGCAAGTGCATCAATGCTTATGCAGGTTAGTGCATACTTATTTACTTACCTACTTACAGTAATGAATTTTGTATAACATTGGCAGTAAGGGTATTGTCATTTGATCAGAATTTCACAGTCTAGTCACAACTGTCGTTAAGTATATCATTATGTGCTGAGGTATTTCTATTTAACACTGCTGTGAAATTGCAAAATTTGTATGCATTTGTAGGGTAAATAGCAAATTAACTACATTTATGTAGCAATTTATCACACTCAGTAGAGCTACCCAAAGCGCTGCACAACTCAATGGCTCATTCATTTATTTGCAAAAACACCAATGCTGGAAGGCTGCCATGCATGGTGTCAACCAGCACATCGAGAGCAGTATGGCGTTCAGTGTCTTGTCAGAGGCTAGAGGGGAGCCAGCAGAGCCCAGTTGGTATCTTTACCTCCTGAGTACTCTGCTAAATTAGCACAGTTGAAAAGTGTTCTTAACTATAGGTGGATGTGTGGGCAAAGGGATGCCAATTTACCTCCAGGCCTGTGGGCCAGCACAAGCAGTGTCTTTAGTAGACAGCGAACCCGCTCTCAGAGCTGCTTCTCCTCAGCTCCCCTTCAACAGTTTACATAATTGGGAAAAACTAATAATAACACAAAAAAACAGTACCAGTGTGCAAACATAAATCCAGAAGGCAGGCTGGAACAGGAATACACAATAGCAAGGCAAAACGAGCGATACAAAAAGTGGATGGTAAAATACAATATTCAAAGCGCATTAGAAGGCTGTGTCTTCATTCACACAATGCTTCCAACCAAACCATTCTCCATGAAATCTTGCTCGTGGCCAAGTAGGCTCAGCAACCAAGAAGCCAGCCAGCGCCCCCTTGTGGATGAGGTGTGTTCAAGTAAGTTTCTCATCCTCTCCTTCCTCTCTGCATGTTTCACAGGTGTGGAGAGTCAGACAGTGGAGTCCAACGAGGAGCTGGGCACGCTGGGAGCCTTTGGCCGAGATACAGCGTTGCTCCTGACTGATCTCAGCCAGGGTGCTTCCAGCTGGTTCCAGTCGCTCTTGGACCCCGTGTCCCTGTCCGTGTCCTCCAACCGGCCGCCGGAGAGCACACGAAAGGCCGGCAACGCGGCTGGCAACGCGGGCACGAACAGCGGGCTGGTGGATTACCCAGAGGGCTTTGTGCCTCTCCGTTCCGAGCAGCTGTCGGAGGTGCGGACGCCCAGCGCGCTCATCCTGAAGAACCCCTACGTGTCGCCTCTGCTGGCGCCCAGCAACCTGCTGAAGGGACTGCCACCTCTACACATAGTGGTGAGAGAAATGAGTGGAAGGCACTACCACTTCTACACATAGTGGTGACAGAAGTGAGTGGAGTTTGGAGTCAAGATGATGGGAGAGGGGGAAAGGGAGGTGGAGGGGAGGGGAGGATGAGTGGAGAAAAGGAAAGAGGCAGAGAAAAAAAAGCACAAAAGCAAAAATAAAGGAATTCAATGATGAAAGAAGGCACAAATGGTCAACAAACTGATCTAGGGCTGTCTCAAAGGAGGCCAAAGAGTGAAAGATTAAAGGGCGAAAGGTAGACTATGCTTTAAGAAGATGTAAATGCTTAATTCCACACAAGGGCAGCAGCACTGATTGACATTCTTATATTTGCTGCTTGAGATGGCTTGAAAGCCCACACAAGAGTGATTGAGCAAACATTCATTTTGCTAGGTCTGCATTTTCACACACTGGTGACCTTATGACCTTGTGGTCTTCCCTCCATAGGCACCTGCTCTGGATGGATTGCTGGACGATTCGGTGATGTTTGCCAAGCGGCTCCGAAGCATTGGCCAACCAGTTACCCTGACGGTCATCGAGGACCTCCCCCACGGCTTCCTCAGCCTAACACAACTCTCCAAGGAGACTGAGCAGGCCTCAGAAATATGCACACAGCGAATAAGAGAAGTCTTTCAACAAAGCCCAGCCTCTGCGAACTGTGCACGGCCGACAGTAGACCTGAACAATCACATCACTCCAATGACCGACCCATTTGGGTTGGCGAGGAGAGATGAGTGCCTAGATGGGGAAAACGAGCTGAGTGATTAGGGGGTTTAATCGGAGTATCGGCGTGTTTGGAGTGAGACCATGTAGCATTATTCCTCCAGCCTATTAAAGGGACCACTGCACATTATGCTAATATAGCATTGAAAAGTTATGAATGTAAACCATTTGCGAATGGACAAAAAGGAAAAATGTTTTACTCTTTTGCCTTTGCATATGATCTTGTATGCAAACCTTTATTTATACATATAATATATATATATAAACTTCTTGGAACTAAATTATGGACTTTTAACCATTTCAGAAATTTAGAAAGTCAACGTTTATACCTTGTAAAGGCACACATTGCAATAGCCATTAATGGCCTTCGGAAAGCTCCATGCCTTAAGCTAACAGCAATATACACAAAAGTCTTGATAAAAGACTGGTCAGTTTACTGTACTCTTTATGTTTACTGATACAACTCTGGGTTACTCTTAGAATTTAGATACTGAAAAAAATATATATATTTAAAATTCAGTTACGTTGTCTGATTTATTATTGTAATGTAAAATGAATACAATTAAATATGTCCCACTGAGCTGCTGAAATTCATGTCAAAGTTATGAAATGAAACGGATGGCCATTCTGAACCTTACTACACAAAACACACTTTATCCACCAGTTTATCATATCCCTTTACAACATGCACTTTGAGTTCTTCCCACGTCTCCCAGTAAGCAATAAAAAAAAAGCGGCCAGGCTTCACTCTTGCTCTTCTGGCCACTATCACTGCTGAGGCAACCAAGGCCACAGGGCTGAGAGATCTGCTGAGTCTCAGCCTTACTCAGCTGGTGTGAGGGGGGGAAGAGGCTGACTGGGGCAGCTGGTGTGAGGGGGGAAAAGGTTGAGGGGGGAGAGAGTTACGCCTTGCAGTCATGCTCCCCCATCCCCGCAAGGAAGCCCCAATCCTGCTGCATCAACAAGCATCTGCTGGCAGGAGACCCACTCAAAATCATTTAGAGGAGAAACTACATCACTGCTGTTGAAAAAACTGCCGTGCATCCCCCGGGTCAATTTTATAAAGGCACTGCAGTGTCCATTTGTCTTTATGGGCAGTTTAAGACCAGGCCCCTGGCTCGGGGAGTGACGAACTATACTTGGCAGCATCTGAGAATGCACCAGGGGAATGGGGCTGCCCTCTCCAAAGACTAAATAGAAGTCCCGTACACTTTTACTTCCTGTCATTAGGAGCATGTCTCTTAGTGTGGGAAAAGTGGAGCTATGAGACATGTAGTGTACCAGTATTATCGTGCTTTAGTATTACTGATTAACTGCTGTCCGGAGTCTAATCTACCGCTGTGCCACCTCTACTGTCAATAGTTAGAAGTGGGACTGTAGAGCTGACTGGTCGATCTCACAAGGGTGTGGCACCAGCAGAGGATTGTGGGAGCATTTTAAATGCAAGGGGGACTATCGTACCCTACTCCACTGAGTCATAATCAGACCACTGCAACTATGCACCTAGCAATCCTCCTGTTGTGTCTTGGGGCCTCTGGTGAGTGTGTGTGTGGGTACGTGATTTGCAAGAGGGGGAACTTTCTAACACTTCTTTTGTGAAGAGTAGTCTGACTGACCATAGGCCAAAGGATACCACTTGTTGATCTTGTTTATGGCTGAGAGGTGTAATCAAGGCATCTAAAACTAATTGGGTTTAGAAACAGAGGACATATGCAGATGACAGTTGCTCTTTTAAGAAGGGTATCACTTGTGCTCTAGCCTCTTTGGTACTCATGGTCCAAGACCACAGAATCAGAAAAAGAGGCTGACTCTGAGGAAGGACAGTGCTGACTCTGAGGAAGACGCACAGCATCGAAACGTCAGTCTCCTAGAAGTAGCCCAGCCTGTTTTTCAGACAGTTGCTCTTTTAACATTTTCAAAGGCCTACGTTTTTGTAGACCATTGGGTCCTTGTGTGCACACCTCAGTGTTGCTGTTCCACATCAGTCAAACTTTCCTTTTGTATTTGGCTCTGTACTGCTCAGTCTCCTTATACACAGTCTATCTCCTCCTCAGGTTTAGCTCTTTTCCTGTCTCACGCCATTTCTCCTTTCCATCGTTTCTCTCAACCGTCTCTCATGGCCCCTTTCCACCTGCAGTGGCCTTTGAGCTGGACGATAAGATTGTAGGGGGGTACGAGTGCAAGCCCCACTCCAGGCCCTGGCAGGTGTCCCTCAGGACCAAGTGGCATTTCTGCGGAGGCACGCTGATCAGTGATCGCTGGGTGGTGTCCGCTGCCCACTGTTACAGGATGTCATGGTCAGTCACTTACTAACCCTGTCAAGAATCTCTGCTCTGCAACATTTCTTCAAAGTCTACCTTAAATGTCTTTTGAGGTCTTCAGCATTTCTGTTGTATTGTTGTTCTGTTCATTTTTTTTCCTCTTGTATTCCCCCTCCCCTCGTTTCATTTACCATTCCTGCCTTCCTCTCTCACCCCTTTGTTGATGTTTTTTTATGAGGATCTTATACAGTCATTTTCTAAGATTATTGTGGTGCTGGGGGACCACGAGGTGGGTTACAATGACGGCACTGAGGAGGAGATCTCTGCAGAGCTGGTCATCAGGCACCCTGAGTTCCACGGCTTCTACCTCAACAACGACATCATGCTGGTCAAGCTGAGGCGGCCAGCCAAGCTCAACCAGTACGTGCAGACCATGGCCCTGCCCACGTCCTACGCCCTTGCTGGCACTCCGTGCCACGTGTCTGGATGGGGGTCCACACAGAGCCTTTGTGAGTACGACGGACAAGTTGAGATAAGTCATTAAATTAGTTTTTGTAAGGACGGGGGAGCCCTTCTTTACTCACAGTGGTCGATATCTTACTCTATTGTATTACTATAAATCCTGTAGCAGAGGGAGCTCAGCTCTGGCTGGCTGGCTGGCTGTCTTGTCAAGGTGAGGAGGTGGAGCTGAGCTCCGGAGGGCTCCTGCCCAATTTAAAGTTTCGTTGAGGTTAAGGTTAAGGTAGTCTTTAATGTCCCTAGAGAGGCGCAACTGGTTACACAGCCAGCAGTATAAAAATATATACATACAACAAAACAAATCAATATATGTCACTAATTTCACTAATAAGAACCTAAGGCAAGCCTAAATAAATAATAAACCTAAATAAATACATATAAAAACTTGGGAAGCATAAATACTAAATATTCAAGTCATGACTTAATTTAGGAGGGAAATGGCAGTTGTGACAAATACATTTCTGAACCTGTGTATCATGGCATAACAGTCCTTTAATTTAGAGGGACTTTTCTAGCAGAGCCCGCATGGTAACATTATCAATACTCAGTATAGGGCAGATCGTGCAGACAATGGTGTCATGACTAGTTCATTTAGTGAAGTCTGAACTGCTATGGAGGAGGAAAGCTAACTCTTCCTCTCTTCTCTCCAACCTCATCCGGATTTCCTCAGTTAGTTGGCTGCAGGTGGTGTCTGAACTGTCTGGATCTGCCTATTTTGTCCCAGGAGGACTGTGAGAAGTCGTACCCTGACAGGATCACCTCATACATGTTCTGTGCCGGTTTTCTGGAAGGAGGCAAGGACTCCTGCCAGGTGTGTGACTGTTTTATCTTTTTATGTGTACATATGTTTGTTGCTTATGTTTACATGCAGATACTACAGGGACGGTATAATTTGGATTTGATATGAACATTTTGAAATGTACATGAGATCAACATCAGCAGCGGTGTAATTTTTGTACCAACGTCATAGTTCCTGAAAGAGTACTCCGAGACATAAGTAAATACATTTGCCAGTTGTGAAAACATTACCTGAATACTAAAGCAAAAAAATTCTCGCTCACTCTCTTTCTCTCTCCCTCTCTCTTTCTCTCTCTCACACTCACACACACACACACACACACACAGGGGGATACTGGTGGTCCTTTGGTCTGCAACAATGAGCTTCAGGGAGTGGTGTCATGGGGTACGGGATGTGGGGAAGCCAACCACCCAGGAGTCTATGCTAAGGTATCTCAACCACATCATTTCATACCGTGTTTTTCAGACAGCGTTTAGTCAGGAAATGCTCCATGGTTTTAAATTTCCCAATATTTTAACTGTTTTTAAAACTTCAAACCACATCACAGTTTGAGACAAGTGCTTTGTGACTACAAATGTAAAATAATATGACATGGTTGTTATTGTTAATAGTGTAAAGATTACACCTCCTTACCCTGACTGGTATGCTTGTGTTGCATGTTAATTTTGATGTGATACACACTGTAGTCATCTGACTAAGAATTCTCAAAATGCCCAAGTTACACATATTCAGCTTTCACACATCCTTGTGATTACTACACTTGGTGTGTTGTTGTGTTTTTGCATGTTAGCTGATGTATTGTTCTTTTTCTTGTAGGTCTGCAAGTTCACAGACTGGATCAAATCAACTATGGCCTCCAACTAAGTGGTTAACTGGGAGAAATGTGTCTTAAGTAGCCTGCTTAGTTACATTCTGTATGTGTTTTCAAAATTAAATATCTGCCTGATATGTCCACACTGTAAACCCTGATAAGTTTACTCAAAAATTGTGGAAACTAGTTCTCTTAAGTTTAATGTACTATACATTTTAAGATATCTATTTTATACAAACTGCTTTACCAAGTAGCATGAACTATGTTGAGTTTTTAGAAAGAATATTTATTTGACTGAACTTTGTATTTTCAGTTTCCTTCAATGAATATTTAACTGTTAAAACAATAAAACAAACAACAATGTATATGAGGTTTTTCCTTTCATTTTTATTTCATGAAAAGAATTTCACAACAAACCAGTTGTGAAATAATGTGCATTGAGAACAAGTGGGACATTTGACACACGGATCTGTTCTTCATTTACCTTTAGTCCAAATGTAAGGCATAAATAAGCCCGAAGAGCAGATAAAATGCTATGCTTTTGGGACATTATCTAGCTCACTCATGACCACAGTCCCTTCCACAATTATGCCCACTGTGGATGGGTTTGTGATGGACAGGATTCCCACTGATGTGTGTCCAAATACGTCTTGATCGGCTGCATCCTAAGGGCTCAATCACACCGACTTGAGCGTGTACAGCACGTAACCGTGTACAATATGTTTGTATAGTGACAGAATACGCTCACATCACGCGTGTGGTGTGAATAGCCTAATTTGTTAACATGCATTCTAAATGAATACGGACAGAAAACTGGTACACGCTGTATATGAAGTGTTTGGTTTGAATGAGCCCTAAGAAAACATGTAACAGACAAAAGGAGAGGACAATCATGCACAATGCATGTACATATGTACATAGACTTCCTACTGTCAATGTTTCCTTTTGTTGTACAGCTACAGGAAGTATAAAAACAAAAAAAAACACCTCATCACACATTCACCAAAAAAAAATGCACTGCCACTACCACCAGTCCTATACACTCAAGTCCCATTCCTTTTTGCGCACACCCTGCCTCATGTCACCTCACACAGGTGTTTGCCCCATCCCTACCCTGAACAACATTAAAATGAAACGGGAAAAATAATTCACTTAATGCTGTGCTGTGTAAATACTAGAGATGCTCGGATTGATTGGACACCGATCATCACCGGCCGATATTGCCTAAAATAGCTTGATCGGAGAACCCCATAAAGCGCCGATCAAAAAGCCAATCACGTGACGTAAATTACTCACGACTTCGCCTACATGCGACACTGCGCACAGTAAAGGTGCATCTCAACGGAAGCAGAATGACCTCTCCTGTTTGGAATTACTTCAAAGTGTCTGTAGCGAAAGGGAGGAGAAGTCACCCCACCCGGCTTCGAACCCAGGTCTCTGGGGTACCAAACAGGGGCTCTGAGCCAGGCTCATTCACTCCATCACACTGCCTTCCGGCTGGTTGGGATGGCAGTCAGAGCACACCCACAACCCTAGTGATGGTCACTCCATCATAGTGTCTGAGAAATATGTAAAATTGCCATATGCAATGCATGTCACAATGAAATCCCTCGAGGTGGAAGCATCCCTCAAAATTTCTACACCACTAACCTCATTAGGCATCTTAGAACACGTTATTATTCAACTGGATCAGCCTGCTCACAAACGGTGTCTATTTATTCTTTCAGAATATCTACTTTTAAAATATGTCACCCTTGAAGTCTTTTTGCACTTCTTATGTGTAACACTTGCAACTTGCAGAACATGCAACAACACGTAGGCCTACTATATAGGTCTGGCATCTTAAGTATTATTTGTCTGTATTGTAGTGTATTGTAACTTTAGTGTATTGTAACTTAAATTAGTTACATGTAATTAAGTCTGTTAGTAATGCTTTAAAACTAAAAATATTATAACATAATGAACTCTGAGTTTATATGAAATCCAGGTTTACAGTGCATTTGAATGCATTGTTCCATAATAATTCCAGCAGCTTTATGAAATAAAAATGGCCTGGAAAAAATCTAATCTGCAGAGACTTTGATGATTTCTGTAAGCTATGATAAAGGGCTATTAATCTATTTTGTATTTATGGCAATTGATTCAGCCCCAATCCTGCTGCATCAACAAGCATCTGCTGGCTAGGAACCCACTCAAAATCATTTAGAGGAGAAACTACATCACTGCTGTTGAAATAAAGTGGCGTGCATCCCCTAGGTTAGTTTTATAAAGGCACTGCAGTGTCCATTTGTCTTTGTGGGCAGTTTAAGTCCAGGCCCCGATCCTGGTGAGTGACAAACTATACTTGGCAGCATCTGAGAATGCACCAGGGGAATGGGGCGGCCCTCTCCAAAGACTAAATAGAAGTCCCGTACACCTACACTTCCTGTCATTAGGAGCATGTCTCTTAGGCCTGATTCACACGACTTGAGCGTGTACAGTACGTAACCATGTACAATATGTTTGCATAGTGACAGAGTACGCTCAGATCATGCGTGCGGTGGAAACAGTCTAATTTGTTAACATACATTCTAAACGAATACGGACAGAAAACGGGCATGCGCTGTATATGCAGAGTGTTTGGTGTGAATCAGGCCTTCGTGTGGGAATAGTGGAGCTATGAGACATATGTGGTGTACCAGTATTATCAGGCTTTGGTATTACTTATTTACTGCTGTCCTGTGTCTAATCTACCGCTATTTTGGGGCCACATCTACTGTCAATAGCTAGAAGTTTGACTGCAGAGCTGACTGGACAATTTCACAGGGGTGTGGCACCACCAGAGGATTGTGGGAGCATATTAAATGCAAGAGGGACTATCGTACCCTACTCCACTGAGTCATAATCAGACCACTGCAACTATGCTCCTAGCAATCCTCCTGCTGTGTCTTGGGGCCTCTGGTGAGTGTGTGTGTGTGTGTGTGATTTACCTTATGAGGAGAGGGGGTACTTCCTAACTCACTTCTTTAGTGAAGAGTAGTCTGACTGACCATAGGCCAAAGGATACCACAAGTCTTATCTTGTTTATGGATGAGAGGTGTCGTCAAGGCATGTAAAAGTACTTGGGTTTAGAAACAGAGAACATATACAGATGACAGCTGCTCTTTTAAGAAGGATATCATTTGTGCTCTGGCCTCTTTGGTGCTCATGGTCCAGGACCACAGAATCGGAAAAACAGGGATGACTGAAGTAGCCTGGTAAACCAGCCCCTCATACTTCATTTCATTTTGTACAGAGGGTCTGAACCGGAATCTCTTGACGGTCATTTAGCAAGTCCCAGCAAGACCGATCCAATCAGCGAACAGAGGGTGTGTTCCTTAGCCGTGATGTTGACCTTGTGTGCTACATTTGAATTGTAGTGCGTAGGTAGGCTAATTGCATACGTGACGACCAGGCGTTAGCGATTGGGTAAAGGCAGAGGCAGTTTTTTTAAATGTCAGCAGAGTCCACACCTCAAATCGTTTCTGACGGTCTCTGTTCCAGACCCTCTGTACAAAATGAAATGCTATGGCTATGACTGAAGCACTCTGAATACTTTTTTATTTTGGTGTTACGTTTTTTTATTGTGGTGCACAGAAATGACTGACATTTAGATGCTGTGCATCTTCCTCACTGACTCTGAGGAAGACACACAACATTGAAACGTCAGTCTCCTAGACGTAGCCCAGCCTGTTTTTGTCACAGTTGCTCTTTTAACATGTTCAAAGGCCTATGTTTGTGTAGACCATTGGGGCCTCATGGGCACACTTTAGAGTGTTGCTGTTCCACATCAGTCAAACTTCAGGGTACCCACTCTTTTTCACTGACAAAATTTCAAAACTTTTCCATGACTTTTTCATAACCTAAAGTGAATTTTCCATGACTTCACAGCACCTTAAG
Source organism: Coilia nasus (assembly GCA_027475355.1). Lineage (NCBI taxonomy): Eukaryota > Metazoa > Chordata > Actinopteri > Clupeiformes > Engraulidae > Coilia > Coilia nasus. Next base: position 25,896,281 of record CM050201.1, read on the forward strand.
TGTGTAGAATCTATCATACTTTTAGGGCTAAATATGAAATGTTTAACATTCAAAATACTGTCAATGCATTTATTGTCGACTCTAAAGGCTGTAGTTGCGTTAGGGAGAAACTAAAATTCCATGACTTTTCCAGAACTTTCAGTGAATTTACAAAATTCCATGACTTTTCCATGCCTGGAAAATTACATTTTCAATTTCCATGATTTGTCCAGGATTTCCATGACCATGGGAACCCTGTAACTTCTCCTTTGTATTTTGCTCTGTAGTCCTCGCACTCCCCATACATAGTCTATCTGCTCCTCAGGTTTAGCTCTCTTCCTGTCTCACACCATTTCTCCTTTCCATCGTTCCTCCCAACCGTCTCTCACGGCCCTCTGCCCTTGCAGTGGCCTTTGAGCAGGACGATAAGATTGTAGGGGGGTACGAGTGCAAGCCCCACTCCAGGCCCTGGCAGGTGTCCCTCAAGACCAGCTGGCATTTCTGCGGAGGCACACTGATCAGTGATCGCTGGCTGGTCTCCGCGGCCCACTGTCACAAAGAGTGAGTTCTACCCTAACACTGGTTTCAGACCAGTTAGGGGTGAAGTTCTGTTCCGTTCAGTTTTGTTTGCACAGAAATGTGTGAAAGTAATGAAAATCTATCACTGTGATGTAGTCATGGTCAGTCACTTACTAACCCTGTCAAGAATCTCTGCTCTGCAACATTTAAGTCTACCTTAAATGTCCTTTGAGGGCTTCAGCCTTTCTGTTGTATTGTTGTTCTGTTTTTCAGTTTTTTTTCTTCTTGTATCCCCCCTCCCCTTATTTCATTTACCATTCCTGCCTTCCTCTCTCACCCCTTTAATGTTTTTATGAGGATCTTATACAGTAATCCTTCCTCAATGTTTCAATTTTCTATATTCATATAACTTTTAATGCAGTTAACCGTTGTTGATTGATCACACAAACTAATCAATATCCATCCCACCTTTGCCCTTCCTCAAGGCCCAGTGAGTTGACCGTGGTGCTGGGGGACCACGAAATTCGTTACAATGAGAAAACTGAGCAGGAGATCCCTGCGGAGCTGGCCATCAAGCACCCCGAGTACGACCGCTACAACATGAACATGGACATCATGCTGGTCAAGCTGAAGCAGCCCGCCAAGCTCAACCAGTACGTGCAGATCATGGCCCTGCCCACGTCCTGCGCCCCCGCGGGCACTCCGTGCCACGTGTCTGGATGGGGGTCCACACAGAGCCCCTGTGAGTACGACTAACAGGTTGAGGTTAAGTCTAGAGGTAGGGGAAGTGTACTGGCTACTGGGTAATATAAGCCCAAGCAAACCATGTTGGTTATGTGGGGATCGAACCCCGGTCCGCCACATAGTAACTCCGTGACATACCCCTAGACGATTCATCTCTGATGACCGATTTGGGTTGGGGTTAGGATTGGGTTTAACGTTAGGGTGTAATATCCCCAGGAGGGCAACTGGGGTTGTAGTGGAGGGTAAATGCAGAAAGCCACACAGAGACTATAAATACAATTGTACAATAAAAACCTTACCTTGGTTATGATCCATGATGTAAAAATGGCACCACCCATGCATGAAAATAAATCTACATATAGACAAAAGATATACTTAGGCAAGAATTGCTATACAGGTCCATATGTCACTTGGCCAAACTTCATGACTGCTAATTTATGTATTAGTTATGAAAACTTTTACATATCCTAGTAAAAAAAATGCAAGCACTAAATGAATCTCCGAATAATCGAACGTTTAATGTCAACGTAACAAAATGGCGCCACGGACTGCATGACAAAGTATTTAGCCATAACGTGTCTGACAGAAAAAAGGTCCAGGCTTAGCATTCGAGCCAGTGCAGTACTCAGTGAATTAGTGAAGTTCAGTGAATTATCCAGTGAACCAGCGAAGTTCCAAATCATAAGCATTTGCTTTCTAATGCCATTGATAAACCTTTACATGTCATTTACTCACCCTGAATGTTGCATTATTAAACAAACCAATCTCTTATGACCCGGTGACGTTTTTTCAGTTAGTTACTGCTAGCAATTTAGCTAATTGCTAAATCAGCTTGCACATTAGCTAACGTTCTGTAACCTGCTAGCGTGCACTGACCTAAACTTAAAATGATTCAATACGGTGTCTTCGACATGTTCTATCTGTTACGAGGCACATACATTCGTATTGGTTTGTTTTTTTACGAACATGGATATTTTAAACTTCACTTTATCACACTCACCTTGAATTAATGACACAATGTTAGTTCCACCATGGGTGTGCAGCAGCAGTTCTCGTCGAGCCACATCAAATTGAGATTTCTCAAACATAACACAACATTTGTTGAAACTGTCATTGCACAAAAGATGTGTTGATTTCCAACACATTCATTTTAAAAGCGTAACAGGTTGGTATCAGTGGTTAAATTAGTTTTGTAAGGAGTGGGAGTCTGTCTTTATTCACAGTGATCGATATCTTACCCTATTGTATTACTATAAATACTATAGCAGAGGGAGCTCAGCTCCAGCTGGCTGGCTGTATTACCAAGGTGAAGAGGTGGAGCTGAGCTCCGGAGGGGCTCCTGCCCAATTTAAACTCTTGTTGAGGGTAAGGTTAAGGTGGTGTTCAATGTCCCTAGAGGGTGGCAAATGGTTACACAGCCAGCCGTATAAAAATATATACATACAACAAAACACACATCAATATATGTCACTCATTTCAATAAATAAGACCCAAAGGCAAGCCTAAATAAATAATGTGCCTAAATGAATATGTAAAACTTGGGAGGCATAAATACATAAATATAACTAAATATTCAAGTCATGACTGTTTATGTAAGAGGGAAAGGGCGGCTGTGACAAATACATTTCTGAACCTGTTCATCGCGCATCGTGGCATAACAGTCCTTTAATACTGAGGGACAATTCTAGCAGAGCCCACGCAGTAATATTATCAACACTCAGTATAGGGCAGATTGTACAGACAATCATGACTACAGTAGTTCATTTAGGGAAAGTCTGAACTGCGGAGGAGGAAAACTAACTCTTCCTCTCTTCTCTCCAACCTCATCCGGATTTCCTCGGTTAGTTGGCTGCAGGTGGTGTCTGAACTGTCTGGATCTGCCTATTTTGTCCCAGGAGGACTGTGAGAAGTCGTACCCTGACAGGATCACCTCATACATGTTCTGTGCCGGTTTTCTGGAAGGAGGCAAGGACTCCTGCCAGGTGTGTGACTGTTTGTTTGTTGCTTGTGTTTACATGCAGATACTACATGGTGGTATTATTTCGATTTGATATGGACATTTTAAAATGTACATGAGATTAGCATCATCGGAGGTGTCATTTTTGTACCAGCATCATAGTTCCTGAAAGAGTACTCTGAAACATAAATATTGCCAGTTGTGAAAACATTACCTGAATATTAAAGCATGAAAAAAAAAAAAAAACATCTGTTCTCTCTCTCTCTCTCTCTCTCTCTCTCTCTCTCACACACACACAGGGGGATTCTGGTGGTCCTTTCATCTGCAACAATGAGCTTCAGGGAGTGGTGTCATGGGGATGGGGATGTGCTGAACCCAACCGCCCAGGAGTCTATGCTAAGGTATCTCACATCATTTCATAGGCTACCGTGTTTTTCAGACATTGTGTCTCAGGAAATGCCCCATGATGTTAAATTAGGCCTACCCAATATTTTAATTCTCTTTAAAACTTAAAATTACAGTTAGAGACAAAGGTTTTTGTGATTACAAATGTTAAAAAAAATAACATGACGTGGTTGCTTTACATTTTGTTATTGTTTAAAGTGTAAAGATTACATCTCCTTACCCTGACTGCGTGCTTGTGTTACATGTTAATTTTAATGTGATACACACTGTAGTCATCTGACTAAGAATTCTCAAAATGCCCAAGTTACAAATATTCAGCTTTCACACATCCTTGAGATTACTACACATTTTGTGTTGTGCCAAATAAAATCTTGTTTTTGCATGTTAGATGTTTTATTGTTCTTTTTCTTGTAGGTCTGCAAGTTCACAGACTGGATCACATCCACTATGGCCTCCAACTAAGTGGTTAACTGGGAGAAATGTGGCTGAAGTAGTCTGCTTAGTTACATGCATGTTTTTTCAAAATAAAAATACCTGCCTGTCCATTTGAACGAACTGTGCATTACTCCATAACAATTCCAGCAGTTTTGTGAAATAAAAATGGCCAGAAAGCCACGATAAAGGAATATTCATCTGTTTTGTATTCATGGCAAATGATCTTATGACAGAGAAGCATATATTCTTAGACAGTATAAAAAGACGGGTCTTTTGCAAAGGACATGATATTACAAATCCCCCACCGCATCAATAGATGGCAGTAAGACCACTAACAAGCCGGCGTTGGTGTCAGATAAGTAGCGACGACACGACAAAGAAGGGTAGGAAGAAGAAGGCGACGGCGACCATGTTGATTTAGCAAGAGCAAACACAATAGACAAAGTGGTTAATGTGAGTTTGAGATTCAGTTGCGCTATACACACGAACATTTGATCAGCATCGATTTTAACATCAAGATAAAACTTACGGTGGAGAAAAAAGGTAATGTATCTCGACTCATGCCAAGTTTCTCCCTGGTTCTTAAATCTTAACGGCTTCCTTGCAAGATAGCATTGCTAACTGTAGCTAGCTATTAACGCTAGCCATGACAAATTGGTAAATTAAGCCAATGCTAGCCTCCACGAGCTAATGTGGATTACTCGCCTGAAATTGTTAGCCCTCTTAATTTCAATTTGCTATTCCAATGAACAGTTGATGTTTCAGTGTAATTCCCGTTAACTAACAAGGCAGTTAAGCCGTTGGTTAGATTATCTTTTTGTGTGCAGCTACCAGACCGTTTACGAAATGGTGAGTGTAGAGCAAGAAACAACATGCCCAGTCGGTTTCAGTGCCGTGCAACAAACGGCGGATTTAGCTGAGGCTACCATACCAGATAACAAGTCAGGTGAAATAACGAGGCGTTTAGCTGCTTAGTGGTAGCTGATTTGTTTGGCTGGCGTAACGTTATCCCAAAAGTAGTTATTATTAATTCGGTTGCCATATTGGAATGTAGACTTTTAAGGAGTTACATTGAAAGGCGTGGATTCGTGTTGAAGAGCCATGCAGTCCAAATTTTCTTTTTAAGAAGTAGCGGTAACCATGTAGTGATAGCCGTTGTGGAGCTAGCGTTAGCTTGCTGCAGCATGCTATTGCGTAGATGTAGATTGCACTTGTTAGCAGCTTATTTCTTTCAAGGTCTTCGTATTATCTTGTGAACCAGAATTCTTTTAGGCGATATGGTACGTTTTTGCTATTTACAACGACTATTAAATCTTATTCTTAATACATCTCGTTAATGTATCTAGTAGGCCGATATTATTTAACCTGCAGCTGCTTAGATTGCTAGTGCAGCTGTTCGATGTGGTTAAACAAAATTAATGCCACTGTAACTTATCTAACTATTTGTCATTGCCGTATCTATCCAGATGGCACAATATATTAGAATCCCTTGCCTGTGATTGGGTCATATGCTACCATTTGTTAAAATCAGTGCAACACGAGGCTCAGAGATGGTTTATTTACAGCAACGAAAAGTAAGCCAGCATTGGGACAAAGTTTGTCCCCTCTACTGCAGGACTTTTAACAGGTTGAACGGTGGGCTCGGCGCGTCTTGAGGCCTGTTTATTTGTAGCATTGTCAGTATGTTGGATTCCAACACATAACGTTTGTACTATCGCCAAAGTCAAGTGCCTAATATGTTGAGTTACTTAATCGTCGGAAGTGATTGAAAGTGTAGCCTGGCCCTGGGTTGTGCAAGATGGTGTGAAGTTGTAGACGTTTAGCAGAAAAGCATTGCACTGTAAATAATCCTGGCATGTGTGAACTGACAATATGTAGGCTATGTTTTTATTGGATACCCATTAGTTGGGGCAGATACGCCAGCTATTCTTCCTGGGGTCCTACATAAGAAAAAAATCGTAAGGAAAGAAAACACTTTTGAACATGCAGTGTAGAATAAATTGAATGTTTTATATGGTAATAAACAGTTTTCCATTCCTCCTTGGCAGGTGACCGAGGTTTGAGTTGCTGGCCTGTTTACTGGAGGAAACGCGACTCAGTTCTCATCTTGTACACGCATACACATGCTAACTGACACACAAGTGCACACACACGCACCCCACACAGTTGACGTCTGTGGAGAACTACTATTGAACGAAAATCTACAATATTGACATTTGGTTCATATTAAGGCAAAGTGATCTCTTGGAGGTTTGGACTACAACATCCCGAGATTTGTTTTGTTTTGGAAGCATAAGGAACTTAATCAGAAATTCAACTTGCAGCATGACTGCCTGAAACAAGAGGATTCACAAATTCTGATTCATTGTCAGTACATTTTTTGAATAGAAGTGAACAAATTATTTCCATTTTTGAAGAGTTCTGAAAAGCAGGAAAAGACTCTGTACCCAAAAGAGAAAAAAACAGCTGTTTTGATGAACTAACCTTTTGTTTTGGATAACAGTCTAAGGAAAAGGAGAGATTGAACTGCTTGAGCACGAGACGTGGATATTTTTCAGACTCTCTCTCGTTCAGTATTGCCTTAGCTGTGCAGTTGCAGGATTTGTACTTTTGTGAAACTTGTCTGCATATAATTTTCTATATTGTGGTCAAGTCTTCTATATTTATGCATATAAATGCTCATTTCTCTTCATGTGGAAGAGCTGGAGTGATACTTATTTTTCATGACGTCAGTTGCTCTTATTGAAAGAGGCTACACTGTACGTGCACTTGTGTATATGTAAATACTACAAAGACACTTCTAAATAACTTTGGATTTAAGAAATAGAGTGCATTATAAATGCTTTATTAGCTTTTTTTGGTATTAATACTCCGGGAAGGGCATTGAAACCTTACAGAAAGGACAAAAAAGACTTTAACAAGCAGGAGCAAACCGGAAAAAAAGGAAAAGGAGGAGTAAGAAAAAAAAAACAGAAGAAAAAAAAAACGAAAACAGAAATGGCAACCGCAAGAACAGAAAGCATGGGCCCCATGGTGATGGGTCTGAACAAGCAGAACGGGCAGCTACGAGGACAGACCAAACCTGTCTCCCAGGCAGGACCCCATGCTGTGAGCACACCACCTGGTAAGGTGCCAGGGGGAGGAGGAGCCCAGAAGCCGGGAGGTGGCCCCCAGGAAGGAGGTATTAGGTAGGTGTCGCCCTCCTGTCAGTTGATTAATGTCAGTAGAGGCATTTCTTCTTCCACTTCTTTTTTTAAATTATGAAACATCAACGAGCTGCTGTATCCTTGAACCCTTTTGAGCAGGTCCTTGTGCCTCAGGTGTTCTGGGAAAAGTAGGATGTTGTGCAGCTGTGAAATCCTTTTTTTTTTTTCCCTCAACCTTTAGGTTTGGTGATGACTGGAAGAAGAGCCTACAGCTCCCCCCCAAAGACACAAGAGTGAAAACCTCTGTAAGTGTGATTAAGTGATTTTCTTTTTGACTATTTATAATACTAAAATGTATAGAGATCTACATAAGCTCTGGAAACATCTACCCTTTATTCTCCCTTTGTTCTTTCAGGATGTGACTTCGACCAAGGGGAATGAGTTTGAAGACTACTGCTTGAAGCGGGAGCTACTGATGGGGATATTTGAGATGGGCTGGGAGAAGCCATCCCCCATTCAGGTATCCTGTCCGCACTCTCCATACAATCACACCAGCATGCCTATCGACAGCACCTGTTGCACTGCAATAGATTTGCATACAGTGGCACTACTGTGGTGGCGTGGTCCATGTCATCATGATCTGTTTATCAGAGAATTGTGGGTTGTCACTAGATGGCATGCAAATTTAGCCAGAAGTGACAAATTCTCACGAAGTATAAATAAAAGTGTAACTGAGAACCTTACCCTAAGCCTAGTGATGCATACATACAATATATATACTGACAAATAAGAATTTCGCTAGCTATTGGGTGGGGCGCTGTGTGTGTTTACAAGTGCTAGCTACGTCTCGAGGGATGAGATTATGGTACTGTGTCACTTCCCGCTAAATTCGCACCCTATCTAGGGTTTGCCAGAATTAAGTTTTTTAAATGGGCCATGTTCATCAACATCTACATGTCTGTTGCCTTCTCAGGAGGAGAGTATCCCCATCGCCCTCTCTGGCCGAGACATTCTTGCGAGGGCCAAAAACGGGACCGGAAAGAGCGGGGCCTACCTCATCCCCCTGCTGGAGAGGATAGACCTCAAGAAAGACCACATCCAGGGTAGAGATCCCTGCGCTCGTTCCCCCTCTGCGTGCGCTCGTTCCCCCTCTGCCTGCACTCGTTCCCCCTCTGCCTGCACTCTTTCTCTGTCTGCACTTTTTCCTCCCCTTATTTCTTGTGCCCCTTTCACTGTTTCTTTCTTTTTTTTTTTTTTTTTGTCTTTTGTCTTTTTAAATATTTCCTTCGGTTAGTTGCAGACCACATACAATGAGGTTACTCATTGTTGCATGTCTGACATGTACTGTATAGTTTTTGACCTATCTATCTGCAAATATATATATATGTGTGTGTGTGTGTGTGTGTATATGTGTGTGTGTATATATATATATATGTATATGTATATGTGTGTGTGCGTGCACACAATACAGATGTACAGTGATGCATTTTTAGCAGGACAGGTTTTCATCCAGTCACATAATGTAGAATCTAAATTTTAGGTGGTCTAATCTGGATTTGTTTGTTTGCTTCTCAACCTTTTCCACCTTGTCCAGCCGTCGTCATGGTTCCTACTCGTGAGCTGGCTCTGCAGGTCAGCCAGATCTCCATCCAGATCAGCAAGCACCTGGGCGGAGTCAAGGTCATGGCGACCACCGGTGGAACCAACCTGCGCGATGACATCATGCGTCTGGACGAGACTGGTCAGTAGAACCAGAAGTGTCTTTACTGTCAGTAAACCGGATATTTCACGGATCCGTTTCACGGATATTGTTGAGATCTCAGCAGATCAGGTTCAGGTTACTTATTTTCTCTCTGTGCTCTCTTCATTCAGTTCATGTTGTCATCGCGACACCGGGAAGAATTCTAGATCTGATCAAGAAGGGTGTGGCCAAAGTGGATAAAGTTCAGATGATGGTCATGGATGAAGTGAGTTGAAGGGTTTTTTTTTTTTTTTTTTTTTTTTTGCTGTTACCACCAAACATGTTCAGTTGCAAAAAGCTGATGTAAAAGTATGCCTGACATAAACAATCTGTGGCAATAATTTAGTCACTGTGTTTTTTTTTTGACTTGTACAATAACAATGATTAGTGCATTGGAAGAGTGTTGTACACGAACAATGCTGGACTTGTTTCTCCTCAACTATGGAAGCAATGAGAAGCAAAACATTTTATATCTGTACACAATTGGTCTGAAAATGTATTAAATAAGCTACACCACACCGCTACCTTCAGCTCTCGCTAAACTGCTCAAGCAGTTGTATGGCAGCAGCAGCAACCTTCACCTGTGGTTTTGCAAAGTTAAATTAACATGTCTTAAATCAATGCAGTGCCTTTCTGCAGTTTATCTCTTTACTCTGATTGTTCTTCAAAGTGTGCGTGTATGTACAGTTCTTTAAAGTGTCCATGTTTTTGTTCTCCCCCAGGCAGATAAGCTGCTCTCTCAGGACTTTGTGGTGCTCATCGAGGATATTATCAGCTTCCTGGACAAGAAACGTCAGATTCTGCTTTACTCTGCAACCTTCCCCATCAGTGTGCAGAAGTTCATGGTGAGTAGTGTGTGTGTGGTTCTTTGTGTGTGAGATTTGATGTGGTTGGCTCTGGCCCTGCACTTTTTTTTGGCTTTTTAAGCAGTGTACGATTGGGATTCTAAAGTTGTCACAATGAACCACATTCAATCTGGTGTGTAATGCAGTTACCACCTGAGCTATTTTCTGTTAAACGGTCTACTCATTGAGGTATATGTGTGTGTGTGTGTGTGTGTTTGTGCATCATGTAGAGCAAGCACCTGCAGAAACCTTACGAAATCAATCTGATGGAAGAGCTCACCCTGAAGGGCATCACCCAGTTCTATGCCTACGTCACCGAGAGGCAGAAAGTCCACTGTCTCAACACGCTCTTCTCCAGGGTAGGTCGCACTGCTCCAACCTTCTAAATCTCAGTTGTGTTCTCCATGTTAGCATTGTGTTGACTGCATGTATACCCCCTTTCTCCAATGACACTTGCTTTGTGTAGTGTACTATATTCCCTCTTAGGGCCCATTTCCACCGCACTCTCTGCGTGTTCAGCGCGTGGCCGTATTCTGTCCGTATTCATTTAGAATGCACGTTAGCAGATGAGACCATTCCCACCGCAAGCGTGTTCTGAGCGTATTCTGTCCCCATACAAACCTATTGTATACGCCCACGCGCTGAACACGGCTACGCGCTGAACGAGGCGGTGGAAATGAGTCCTTAAGCTAATTTATTTTTTTGCTCTATTCCTCTTCGCTACAGTTGCAGATCAATCAGTCCATCATCTTCTGCAACTCCACCCAGAGGGTCGAGCTGCTTGCCAAAAAGATCACCCAGCTGGGCTACTCCTGCTTCTACATTCATGCCAAGATGATGCAAGTGTGTATCACTGACAACAGTTGTGTTCTCAAATGCACATGTGTAAACTGAAGAGGCTACAGACAATGCACAGAGTAATTTGGTAGCGAATGCACAGAGTAATTTGGTAGCCAATGCGCAGAGTAATTTGGTAGCCAATGCGCAGAGTAATTTGGTAGCCAATGCGCAGAGTAATTTGGTAGCCAATGCGCAGAGTAATTTGGTAGCCAATGCGCAGAGTAATTTGGTAGCCAATGCGCAGAGTAATTTGGTAGCCAATGCACAGAGTAATTTGGTAGCCAATGCACAGAGTAATTTGGTAGCCAATGCACAGAGTAATTTGGTAGCCAATGCACAGAGTAATTTGGTAGCCAATGCACAGAGTAATTTGGTAGCCAATGCAGACTGTACAAAACCGGGTGCACCTGCTATCCCTGTAAATGGCCTGTGTTGGTTGAATGCTAAATGTCTCTTCCTTGCGTTCACAGGAGTACAGAAACCGGGTGTTCCATGACTTCAGGAATGGACTCTGTAGGAACCTGGTGTGCACTGGTGAGACCTGGATTGCTGTTTGTTTCATTTCCATGGGCTGTTAAAGCAAGTTTCATATCTGTTCCATTGTGTGTGAGGTGAAGGTCTGTTACGCTGAAACTGACGAGTTGCTGTTTTTGTGGCTTAGACCTGTTCACCAGAGGTATCGACATTCAGGCTGTGAACGTGGTCATCAACTTCGACTTCCCGAAGAATGCAGAAACCTACCTGCATCGCATTGGTCGTTCAGGTGTGTAAATGGGTCCACTTAAAGGCACAACCCGCACCATATGTTCAGGACCAGGAGACTACCCCTATTTATACTGTGTGAATGTATGAACATACAACTCTACTGTGTTACAAGGGCAAAGTGCAGTAACTACGCGAACATTAAAAACTGAGAAAAATGCCTTTAACGTTGTCATAATACCCAGTCAAACTCAAACTCAAAATATGTTGTTACTGTCTTTTGGCTTTGTAGGGCAGCATACGGTGGTCTTGTGTACCCAGCTAGTTTGTGTCTTGAACCATCATTTTCATGTCTCATGCAGGGCTCACCACTTAGTTTCTTTCTTTTTGGGGGGGGGGGGGGGGGGGGGGGGGGGCGGCTTTTTGTGCCTTTATTGAATAGGATGGTGAAGAGTAGACAGGAAATGATTGGGAGAGAGAGAGATGGGGTAGGGTAGGGTTGGGAAATGACCCAGGCCGGACTCAAACCTGGGCCCCCATGGGCACTTTGCCTGTTCATGGTAAAGGTGCTCTACCCACTAGCACCCCCCGCCAATTCTTATTTTCTCACTTTATTTTAATTTTTATTTTTTTATGTCTCTTCCTCTCGCCGTTACTCCAGGCCGCTTTGGACACCTTGGGCTGGCCATCAACCTGATCACGTCCGACGACCGCTTTAACCTAAAGGCCATCGAGGAGCAGCTGGTGACGGACATCAAGCCCATCCCCGGCAGCATCGACAAGAGCCTGTACGTGGCGGAGTACCACTCCGTTTCGGGAGCGGGCGAGGATGAGGAGGAGGGCGACTCCAGGCGCCCCTTGCCTGCGCCTAACCAGCCCTAAAGTACAGCATTGACCAGCAGGTGAGAGAGACGTTGAATATGTTGCTACTGAAAGCTGGGCATGTTTTCAAATGTCTAGCTGATCTGTGTCAGCTTTAATCATATTGTTGCTTTGGGCAGCAATTGTGTGTTTTAGACTTATGTATTTAAATAATTTCAAAATGTTGGAAGGCTGTACAAATGTGGAAAATGATCCAACACTCACAGTTTTGTTTTGTTTTTTTCCTTCTTTCTCTTTGTCCCTGCAGGACCACAGGCTTTCGTGTCACTGGCTTTGCACCGACATCTGCTTTTGCACAAAAGCTTCACACTCCTCAAAAAAAAACTTGTCCTTTTTTCCTCTCTTTGGCTTGTACCCTTCATTCTTTTTTGTTTTGGTTTGGGTTCTTTCTCCTCTTGCTGTGCCAGATCAAGTGAAATGTTTCGTTCTTGTGCACAAAACTGAGGCAGACACTCTTTGGCCCTTTTTTCGAAGGAACCCTAAAACATTCCAGAGTCCTTGTGTGACTTGCAATAAATAAACAGGACCGAGGGCCTGGTGGGTAGAGGAAGCTGAGCTGGCTGTTGCTCCTCCTGTTAATGTTTTTGGTATATTTAAGTAAAAAAAATAGATAAATGGAATTCACAGGGATGATTTCAGAAATGCAGAGATGGCTTCACCTGCAAACACACACACAATAGGCATGTGTGCACACAGTCGCAACTGCGCGGTACGCACACACACACACACACAGTTACTTTTGGTGTGTGCCCTTTTAAAGAAACACACATGCTCTGTCACTTAAGTGCCTTAACTTCTGACAGGACAGCTTTAGGTCTAGATATGTCGAAAAGAAATGGCTGACTATCCTAGCTAGCATCAACGTGATGACTGGGGATTTTTTTTTTTTTAAGTAGGCTAACCGAGGCCGAACAGTTAAATGCTCAGTGTCGGCAGAACTGCCCCTTCGATGTGACTCTCCGAACTAAGGCCAGTTGGCTTCAAGTCTTCGGTCACATCATGAGCTTAGGGCATGTCTGAACCATCGAAAAACAGTTTGGTTAAGGCTGAGAAATTGCGAAAAGCACAAAAACTTATGGTGCTTTTTAAAGTGAGATCATTTGTTTTTATTGCAGGAGCATTTTCTTTTTAAGATTTCATTAGATGTCTGACGCTGTAGATTTTCAAGCGCCTGATTGAAAGAATGTTTGAGTGACCCTATTACAAGGTGATGAGTACTTCCTTTTTTTGGTTTGAATTGGCGCAGGGCGACATATCTCATGAGGGCTCTTCCTGTTTCGTTTTTTTTGTTTTGTTTTTTTTCTGCCCCTTGAGTTTAAGGGAATGTCTGTTTCCCAGGTAACTATGCATTTTGCTGACTGCTCCGCTTCGCACCTCATTCTTCTACGACTTGTTCCTTCAAAACAGCCCTCTGTTCCTTATCGTCCTTCCGTAGAGACATGGCAATAATAACACATGCCTCATGCCAGCATCGAGGGTTTTTTTTTCTCTGCTTTGTGTGATTGATTTCATCATGAGTACTGCAAAGAAACACAAAACACTCACCAATCATGGTTTAGTTATCAGACATGCGTGACCTTATTGTATTGGCCTGTCCGGGGACCTTGTGACCTTACGGCCTGGTGGGTTATGTTATAAACTTGCGTCTGCGGGTTTTTATGTTTTGTGCAGTGTGCCGCTTTGCATGCTAGAGCAGAACTTTGCAGTAGGCGACAGCTGTGGGTCCGTCGAGCTCAACTGTTGAAGCTAAGCTTCGTGCGCCGCAGTAGCATGTGGTCCGTGTTGGTTGGTTGGGCTTCTGTGGAGACGATGTATGATGACATATGATTGGAGAGGAGACTAGTGCTAAAGCAGATACTGTTGGTGTTTTGAAATAAGAGTTGCCTGCCTCTGTTTTGTGCACAAAAATGACTTTTTTTTTTTTTTTTTTTTTTTTTTTTCCCTCTTGCTTAAAAAAAAAAATTAATACATTGCAGCATTTTTTTTTCTCTTGTTTCATTCTGGCCAACAGGTGAATGTAAAGCAAAACCGTTTCCATGACGAGACAGCTATTCTGGGCACCCTTATGTGTCCTCTGTGTCCATTAGACATTAGTCAGCTTACAGAAACCCCCTCAATACTCTGTGGTCCTGCTGATGGTCTCATCTACCAACAAAACATGCTCAAAATGCTAAAATGTTAATTACTCCTTGTGCTTTGTTCATTTCCTTATTTGTCAATGCAGAAAGTTTTATTTTTATTAAGATTTTTTTTTTTCCTGTTTTTGTTTTCTGTCTGGAACATGTTCCTTGTCCTTTCTGTTTTTGGTGTCCTGCTTGGCACTTCATCTTCTGCCTGACTTGTGTCCTCTGTAGTGTGCGTCGCAGCCTGTATGACGGGTTCTTGGTTCGACACACTAACTGGAGTCTTTTTTTGGGGGGGGGGGGGTGTTTTGCGCTCTTCTGAAGCATAAACTGTAGCATATTCTAACTGGCAGCTGTGACATACTTTTAAGTTTGGTCTTTTCCCTGCTGCAGATGAACGTAGTGGGGTAGGGGAGGGGAGGGGGGGGGGGATTCTTTTGGGAGGGATGGGTGAGGGTTGGGTGAAATGTTGTTTTTGTGACTTGGCTGGGAAGTGATGCGTATTGCCAAAAGTGAAGGGGCTGGCTAAGAAGAGGTGGGCCAAATATCAGTTGGGGGGTGGCAGGGGGTAGACTGTAAGGCTAGCTGTGGGCAGTAGGGTTATGTGTGTTGGGGGGGGTTGGGGGATGCTTGAGCCAAGAATGCTTGTGAATGTGTGGGTTTGGGGATTGATGGTAATGGGAGGGATGGGCGGGAGGGGGTGAGATTGGGGGTAGTTTCCTGATGGTAAATGGTAGTAAAGTGACATCTGGTTGTGTGCTTGGGTGGTGCGATTAGATCTCCAACATCAGAGCTTTTTCCCTGGTTTGTGTCGGCGGCTGTCCGATAAAAAAAGTTCTACAGGGGAGATTTTGGCCTTCAGGACGTCCTAAGGTTAACAACTTTGACCGGTACTGCTGAAGATTTGCCAAGTGGTTACGGTAGACGTTCTAGCCAGTCGAGGAGTTACTCTTAATTTTTCAAGGAAGGCATGGCAAGGCCTGTGCTTCTCTTAACCAAAATCCCTCCTGGCTCCGGCCCGCACCAGCCTAAGCTGGGGTTCGGATTTGGCGTTTAGTCCTTGAAGGGGGTTGTCATCTGGTGATTCGGGACCTGTAAATGATGTCCGTTGTTTACAGAGTATTTGCCGTTTACAGGTTGAAGGCGAAGAGGGAGCCATTAGACCAGATGTGGACAAGTCCCATGGTGGGTTTAGATAAAAAGCTCATTTTCAGGACTTACATGAAAACCAAAAAGTGTGAATGTATTAGTACGTGGATGTGTGTGTCTGTACGGGTGAGAATGGAATTGTGAGACATTGGTGTGAATGAAAACTATGGTGTGAGTGTGTGTGCGAGTGAGAGGGAATCAAAAACCAATAATCTGTGAAAGAATGCTGTATCATTTCCTGCAGAGAGCGGCTGTGTGGTGTGCATGTGAGGAATTGCGGAGGTATTGTAAATGTTGGACTGTGTGTGTGTGTTGGACTGTGTGTGTGTTGGATGTGTGTGTGTTGGACTGTGTGTAAGTTGGAGACTGACTGTGTGGTAGCCACTTGATGCCTGAAATGGAATGTTTGGCTGTGGCAAACAGTCACGTGTGTGTGTGGGTCTGAGTGTGTGTGTGTGGGTCTGAGTGTGTGTGTGGGTCTGAGTGTGTGTGTGTGTGTGGGTCTGAGTGTGTGTGTGTGGGTCTGAGTGTGTGTGTGTGGGTCTGAGTGTGTGTGTGTGTGGGTCTGAGTGTGTGTGTGGGTCTGAGTGTGTGTGTGGGTCTGAGTGTGTGTGTGGGTCTGAGAGTGTGTGTGGGTCTGAGTGTGTGTGTGTGCAAGCGATTTGTGTGACATTGGTGTTTGCACACCCTGGATAGAATAAGAAAAATTCAAACACGATTAGTTTATCTTGCATACAGGAAATCCATTAAGCCCAGATTAAAACATTCCAGAGGCCTAAATTGGATCAAGGCTGTGGAATCTCTGAGCCTAATATTGTTCAATTAAGCAAATTTCGACCACCCCCCACTTTGGAAAAAATGCCCAATTTGGCAGTTATGGTTTGAGTGTCTAAAAGTTGAATAAGTGAATTTGTGAGAACAATTCATAATCTTTTTTTATTTTGAAAAACCAGATGCAGACGTCTCAATTGGAGCCCTTTGAATAACGTGAACTGTCGTATGTCTGTGTATAACAGCCCCAAGTAAAACATGGTGTGGCTAAAGTTGAGTTTATTCCAGCTGTTTTCTGTGTAGTTTTGAGTGGCGATGGTTACATTTTTGGTGGCAGTTTTGTTTTTGTTTTCCTTTTTTTTTTTTTTTTCCTTTTCTGTTCTAAAATTTGAAACGTGTCAAGCCAGAATGTGGATGAGAGAGGTAGAACCTTCATGAGACTAGATTACCAGCTCAGTATTATCTTTACTTTACAGAAGAGAAGAATTCTGTGTCTGACAGTGTGACCTGTTCCAAGCAGGGGTAAACT
Organism: Coilia nasus; assembly: GCA_027475355.1. Classification (NCBI taxonomy): domain Eukaryota; kingdom Metazoa; phylum Chordata; class Actinopteri; order Clupeiformes; family Engraulidae; genus Coilia; species Coilia nasus. The sequence goes on from CM050201.1 coordinate 25,913,048, forward strand.
TGTCAGGCCAGTCAACCCCAACGTCTTAATTTTTTAATATTATTTTTTTTGTTTTTTGTGGTTTAGATGCTCTTCGCAATATTTGCAAATTGATTAGTATGTGAAACATTTTGTTTCTCCCCCCTGTTTCCTTAAAGGTAATGTCACTAGCTCCTTTGTGCAGCTCATTTGATTCCAATGTTTCCTCTTCTACCTCTCTCATTAAAATGAATTGTTAACAAAAATGCAGAAGGTTTTGACAAAAATAAATTCGAGACAATTGACTGCACCTAAACTTTGTGTCGTCTTCTTTTATTATTTTACCAATAGTGGATACAGGCAAGCTTTCATAACAGGCTAATCAATTGTATTTGTGTACTGAATCTTTAACACCATAAGTGAGGGTGCTTAACAATAAATGCTTGCTAAACTGAGCCTCCGTTTTTAACATCCAAGTTCTTATTGTACTACAGTACTAAAGTCCCCATATAAAACGATAGGTAAATAAACAGGCAGTTGCTGCCATGTTGTCAAGATCCATGTGGGCATCTATTCCCCAAACCTATGACCTTCAAGGGAAGTCTTCCCTCATGAACGAAAAAAAACCCTTCCACGCCTCAACCAAGCTGTCTTGACGTGTTTTGTCACCCAATCAGCAGAAGCAAGACTACGTTGCCCCGCCTTTTAGGAGCTTCTAGACCCAATCACCCTTGTGCATTTCACCCACTTTTCATCCACCATGTGAAGGCGCTAGTTAAGACACGCCTTCGTCTCTGAAATCATCCGCACATGCTTGCTTAGACTGCATTGATTGACAGGCGAAAACGCAAAACATTGTTTAACTGTCGTGTTCACTATCCAATCCAAAGCTTAATTGCCTCACGAATGCGGCCCCTGTGTTGAAAACTCATGCTGGTTGACCACTTCACTGCTGCCGGGTGTTGTATCGTCCTTCTGTCCTGAGTCACAACGTGAGTATCAATCTTCCATCACGAGGTTAATATGAACATGGCAATGAAGGGAAATAAGTCAGAATTCAAAGTTATAAGGGCCTCGAAAGATGTAGGTGTATGCTTGATATCTGTACTTATGAGGTACATATATTTTAGGGAAGCATAACTAGCTGGCTAGCTAGCTAGCTGGCTAATTCATTGGCCATAGCTCGTTACCTATCCTTTGATAGGTGATATCTTGCCAGAAGCTAGATGGCTACAGTGGTTCGGTTTTGGTGTACAATGTTCGTGCCTCTGAATGGCTTGAAACCATCTTTTCTAGTCATGTTTGTGTGATAGCTGGTATTTAGAGCATCGCGAATCAGACTAAACCGTAATCTCTGTGAAGGGTGGCTGATTCCATTGTCACACTCCACCGAAATACAGGGTCCAGTGTCATTGCTAATTATTATCCTGATTGCAGAGAAATCTGTCCGGAAGTAATTGGTTGAATGCAGGCGTTGATCATTGTAATTCTGCCCAAGTGCTTCATTCATTCATTCATTCATTCATTCAGTCTTTTACTCTGTTTCTTTCAGCATGGGCAGTGTATTAGCTGCCAGTTCTCCAAGCCCACCAGTGCCCCCTCCGGGCGGCAGTCCTGGTGGGGCAGGTCTCGTCTCCGTGCCCCCGGGCTTCACGATGCCCCCCGTGTCACCTGTCTCACCCACTGGAGCCTCCACAGCCCAGGCTTCCGAGTCTGAGACTTCGCTGCCTAATCCGGGAGCTTTTGAGGAGTGCCACCGCAAATGCAAAGGTTAGCAATGACAAGGGTGAATGAGCTGCTTTTTAAGACAGCTCGGTGACCAGTGAGTACTATGCTGTGTTTGTGTTTAGTTAAAATCATCACCCACATTAAAAGGTTGCAGTTTCTGGTTCTATGTTTATGTTCAGTGGTCCTATCAGTCCTATCTTTTAGTTACAGACAAAACTAGGGAGCCCTCTGCTCATTCATACGACACTATACTATATCATACTATTAATACTCTATTAGTGCACTTTCTAGGAAGGGTCCAGTTGTCACCCACTGTTTTTTTCCATAACACTTGACAGTTCAAGGCCTGTGCTGGTGCTTCTGTCCTGAATGGCCTTGTATGTCTGTTTTGCTCTGTGGTGGCCGTATGGTATTGGATTGGACTATGCAGCAAATTTCATCCTTTTTTTTTTTTTTAGTTTGTAGGCTGTATTAAAAATGTGCCTGTGTATTTACGAATTGCAAGTCAGCAGAAAGCTATAGTATTTCAGTGTTTTTACTTACTGTAATGTTTTTAGTTGATTAAAGATGGCTCATTAACTTGCCTGAGGCAAATGCTTGAACTTCAAAAAAAAAAAAAACTATTGTCACAGCTGTAATGATGTGGTGTGGTGCGATGTGCCTAAAGTTGAATGTTTTCATGTTTCTCCTCTGTAGAAGTCTTCCCCATGCAGATGGAAGGAGTGAGGCTTACGGTCAACAAGGGACTTAGCAATTATTTTCAGGTCAGTCGCTGTCTCTCACCGCTGTCTTTGTGGTTCTGCTGCTCTGTCTAAGCAACTATATTTAACACCATTTTCCTGTGAGAAATTGTTTTAATATGAGATGCTATTAAACAGTTACCAGTTGAGATATGTAGAGGAGTGAGGAGTGTTTCTCCATTCAGTAGCAGTATACCATCGCTGCTAAAACAATAAGCACTGCTGTTGATCAGTACGATCACAATCAAAGTCACGCCTTTCATATGACCCCTGTGTATGCTTTGATTTGCTTGATGTTGACCAAATCTGCCTCTCTCGTCCTGTCCTACCGTGTTTTTCGACACCAGGTGAACCACACGGTCATGCTGAGCACCCTGGGGGATTCCAGTTACAGGTTTGGGGCCACATATGTGGGCACCAAGCAGACAGGTCCTGCCGAGGTAACACTCTCTTTTTTTTTTTTTCCCCCTAATAATTTTTATTGGTTTTCCTTTCAAGTTGATCTTGTGATTGATGATGATGATGATGATATGCATTTAATGTTTACAAACAACAACATGAAATCAGAATTAGAATTGTAAGACCCAAGGAACATAACTAATCGAAACTCCATGTTTAGATTCTGGGTCAAATTAAGCACTGCTCAAAAAATTGACCTTGTGTATCATAACCTTGGGGCCAGAAATGTACTTCCTGTACAAGATACAAGATACAAGGACTTTATTGTCATGTGCTTCATAAATTTTTATTTATGAGCAATGAAAAATTGTTTTGCTCAGAAAAAAAAAGAAAAAGAAAAATTAGTAGTTGAAGGAGAGGGAAAAAGGAGTAAAAAAGGCTCTATGAGGGCAGTTCAGGGAGGTTAAGCAGCCTTATGGCTTGTGGATAGAAACTGTCTCTTAGTCTTGTGGTATGAGTCCGTAAACATCCATGTACACAACCTTTTGAGCCTGCACACTTGCTACATTACTGCTGGCCATAATGCACTATACTGGAGGTCTCCACTTGGGGGCAGACTGCTACAATTTTACCCAGAAATGAGAAAAAACACTGTCTGTCTCACTCTGATGTCACAGTCCTATTAACATTCTTGTATTAGAAGCCTAGAAGCCATTTAGTTTGAGCCAGAGCGCAGTGCATTGGCTGATTATGTTGGTGATTGGTATACTTCTGTGGTCAAACCTTCATTTATTAACCTTGTTGTAGCATCAGAGCATAAGGGGTTAAAATGTCATGTCTCTGAACAGGTGCCTGGAAACAAATCTATTGCGGTTCATTTTCATCACTTTTCAAAGTCATGTTTGTATGTAGTACTGAATGTGTTTTTGTCTGTCTTCAGTCCTACCCTGTAATGGTGGGAGACATGGACAACAGTGGGAGTCTAAATGCACAGATCATCCATCAGGTCACAGACAGAATACGATCCAAAGTGGCCCTCCAGGTATTTAGTGTTTGTGTGTGTGTGTGTGTGTGTGGGTATTAATGTGTGTTTAAGCATGACAACAACAGTTTGCTGAAGTTTACATTTTGAACTCGCATGTCATTGGCTGTCGCCCAATTAGACACAGCAGCAGAAGTTTGTGAACTGGCAGGGAGATGCGGAGTTCCGAGGCGAGGACTTCACAGCCGCCGTGACATTGGGCAACCCAGACGTGCTGGTGGGATCTGGTAAGGAATTGCCCCACAATACTGCCCTATTGCCCCACAATACTGCCCTACAAAGGCAACGTGCCGTAGCTGCGCAAACATTGAAAATGAGGAAAATGCCTTCAAAGTTGTTGCACCAGCCCAGTCAAATGTGTAGGTATAATAGTAGTGATGCTTTTATGTATTTTTTTAAATGGAAGAAGCAAGAGATTCAGTCACAAAGGAGGCGTTATAAAGTCAATTTCCAGTCTAAACAAAATATGTAGTTGCTGCATTTTGGTTTTGTAGGGCAAAACACTGACGACTTTGCTGGTATTAGTTAAATTAGACAAATGTTTGTAGTTGTATTGGCTGTGTAGCTACAAGACTTTTTTTGTCTTTAAGATATCAAACGCTTCTCTCTTTTGCTCGCTCTCTCCCTCTCTCTCTCGTGTTCTCTCTCTCTGTCTCTTTCTCTCTTGTGTTCTCTCTGTCTCTCTCTCTCTCTCTCTCTCTGTCTCTCTCTCTCTCTCTCTTGTTCTCTCTCTCTCTCTCTCTCTCTCCCAGGTATTCTTGTAGCCCATTATCTGCAGTCCATCACGCCGTCTCTGGCACTGGGTGGGGAGCTGGTGTACCACCGGCGGCCAGGAGAGGAGGGCACGGTCATGTCCCTCGCTGGCCGATACACAGGTGAGGGTGTGCTCTGGGTCGATACACAGGTGAGGGTGTGCTCTGGGTCGATACACAGGTGAGGGGGGGCTCTGGGTCGATACACAGGTGAGGGGGGGCTCTGGGTCGATACACAGGTGAGCGGGGGCTCTGGGTCGATACACAGGTGAGGGGGTGCTCTGGGTCGATACACAGGTGAGGGGGTGTGTGATGGAGTGACCATCACTAGAGTTGTGGGTGTGCTCTGACTGCCATCCCAACGAGCCTGGCTCTTTGGCGTTGCGGTCAGAGCCCCTGTTTGGTACCCTGGAGGCCCGGGTTCGAAGCCGGGTGGGGTGACTTCTCCTCCCCTTCGCTACAGGGTGCTCTGGGTCGATACACAGGTGAGGGGTGGGCTCTGGGTGTGGACTTTGTTATTATTTCATAAATCATTAATAAACAGTGTGCGCATCTTTTTTTTTCCTTTCTCTTCATTAATTATTATTAAACCTTAATTTAACCAGGGAGGAAGAAGTCCCATTGAGGTTAAAAATCTCTTTTAAAAGTAAACCCTGGCCAAAAAGGCAGCACACAAACACGCAAAAGAAGAAAATAATCACAATAAATGTGTTAACATTTAAAAACAAGAACAGACAGGTCGATTCTCTTGTACATGTGTGAGCGCCGGATATGTGTGTATCCATTCTGCCTGTTTGTGTCTGGTTTGAGAACTGTTTGCAACTCCCATCCCCCAGCATACCTGACAGTAATTGGACTTCTCCATGACCTAGATTTTTTGGCTCTGTGTGTTTTTATGCTCCCCCTTCAAGGTAGCAACTTTATCGCCACACTGACACTTGGGGGCGCTGGTGCGCATTGCTCCTATTATCACAAGGCCAATGATCAGGTAAGAGCACTGTCGGTGTGTGTGTGTGTATGTGTTTGGTGTTTGTGTAAAACCCATCAAGGCTGTAGCAGTCTATAGAGAAACCTAACCAGCTTGTTTGCCTTCACTTAGACCCCTTGTGAGGTCTCTGTGTTATTCAGATGCTTCTGTCTAAAAAGTATGGGTTTGTGTGCTTTATTATTACCACTGATGACCCCGTTTGGGTTTTAAGCTCACGAAAGTCAATTATTCCTCTACTCATCATCTTCTGCTGTGGCTGGATTATTCGTCTCCTTATTTATTAGTATGTCTAGCTCTGCAAGGTTTTTATTTATTTGTGTCTATTATTGTCTTGTGCTCTCCTGCTGGAATCCCAATTTCCCTGAAAGACCTGCCCAAGGGATTAATAAAGTTCTGTTCTATTCGGCCCTATTCTATTCTATCCTATTCTATTCTATTGAATTCTGTTCTATTTTATTCTATTCTAGCTCCAGCTGGGAGTGGAGTTTGAGGGCAGCGCCCGAATGCAGGACACCAGCGTCACGTTTGGCTACCAGCTGGACATGCCCAAAGCCAACCTGCTCTTCAAGGGTAAGGGCCTCTCTGCTGCCCTACCACACTTTATTAAACGCATCTCTAGAATAGTAATGACTGGCCCATTGATCCTTCCTGCTGCCCTACCACACTTAATTATATGCTTCTCTAGAATTGTGACGACTGTCCCATTGATTCTTCCTGGGTTCCAGTCTTTTGTAGAAGTGTCCCAGTGTCCCATTGACTTTGAGTAGGCCACTCCAACAATCATTTCAGCAAATCTGATGGGGCTGGAAGCAACATGTTGCTCACTTGCTCCCAATAAACCTAAGTAAAGGCTACACAGTATGCAGTTGCAGTAAATTTGTCTAAAGTGTAGTAGCAATAATAATGATAACAGGGCTGAAAGATCTGAAAATTAGACGTGGGACAGTAGGCTACATTTAACATTTGCTACTGGATAGTCATAGTAACTTTGAATCGTTTGGTAATTCTTAGGCATAGAATTATGTCTTGCTTTCTGCCTAGTAGTAGTAGTAGTTGTATCAGTAGTTGTATCAGTAGTTGTATCAGTAGTTGTATCGTCTCCTCCATGTGCCCTCCTGCCCTGTGTGTCCAGGCTCTGTAGACAATAACTGGGTGATGGTGGTGGTGGTGGTAGTATCATTTACTGGCTTATCTTCTCCATCTCCCCTCCTGTGTGTGTAGGCTCTGTAAACAGTAACTGGGTGGTGGTGGTGGTGGTGGTGGTAATAGTAGTCATATTATTTACCGTCCTGTCCTCCTTCCTGCTGAGTGTTTAGGCTCTGTAGACAGTAACTGGGTGGTGTGGGTGGTAATAGTATTATTATTATCATTATTATTAATTATTATTCACGGTCTTCTTCTCCATCTCCCCTCCTGTGTGTGTAGGCTCTGTAGATAGTAACTGGGTGGTGTGGGTGATGTTGTTGTTGTTGTTGTTGTTGTTGTTGTTGTTGTTAATAATAATAATAATAATAATAATAATAATAATAATAATTATTATTATTATTATTATTATTATTATTATTATTATTATTATTATTATTATTATTCACGGTCTTCTTCTCCATCTCCCCTCCTGTGTGTCCAGGCTCTGTAGATAGTAACTGGGTGGTGTGGGTGATGTTGTTGTTGTTAATAATAATAATAATTATTATTATTATTATTATTATTATTATTATTATTATTATTCACGGTCTTCTTCTCCATCTCCCCTCCTGTGTGCGTAGGCTCTGTAGATAGTAACTGGGTGGTGTGGGTGATGTTGTTGTTGTTGTTGTTGTTGTTGTTGTTGTTGTTATTATTATTATTATTATTATTATTATTATTATTATTATTATTATTATTATTATTCACGGTCTTCTTCTCCATCTCCCCTCCTGTGTGTCCAGGCTCTGTAGATAGTAACTGGGTGGTGGTGGTGGCAATAGTAGTACATGTAGTATTATTCACTGTCCTCTCCTCCATGTTCCTGCTGTGCGTGTTTAGGCTCTGTAGACAGTTGGTGGTGGTGGTAGTAGTATTATTCACTGTCCTCTCCTCCATGTTCCTGCTGTGCGTGTTTAGGCTCTGTAGACAGTTGGTGGTGGTGGTAGTAGTAGTATTATTCACTGTCCTCTCCTCCATGTTCCTGCTGTGCGTGTTTAGGCTCTGTAGACAGTTGGTGGTGGTGGTAGTAGTAGTATTATTCACTGGCTTCTCGTCCTGTGTGTGTAGGCTCTGTAGACAGTAACTGGATGGTGGGGGCGACCCTGGAGAAGAAGCTGCTGCCGCTGCCTCTGACTCTGGCCCTGGGCGCCTTCCTCAACCACCGCAAGAACAAGTTCCAGTGCGGCTTCGGCATCACCATCGGCTAGAGGCCACGCCCTGCTCCACACATGCCACACCCACCTCCTCCCACCTCATGGACTTGTAAAGGGCCGCATCCAATCGACTGACCGACCGACTCACTGACAAACAGACTAGACGGAACCGACTCCACCATATGTCTACTGGTAGCAAACTTTCTCCTGATAGCGCTCGTTTCCTTCGCCCTAAAGGTGTCTCTCTCTGTACATAACAGAGATCCGTTATCGGCACGTTTACCGATTGTTTTCTACTTTTTTTGCCCTCCCGAAATCCCTCTCTCTCGATGACGATGAAACTGTAAAAGGTGTGAAGAAAATGCCCGTCCTCTTGTTCTTCTCATCAGATGCTGTGCCTCTGGGACTTAAAAATAATAATAATAATATCGCCTGAACTCTCTCTGTGTCAAGCAACTGACTGCATGTCTGCGACTGTCCCTGTCGTGTGTAGATGAGCGTTACTGTGAACAGCTGGGCAGCAGCCTGGGGTTGGATCCCACAGACCTGAAACTGACGCTGAGAAAAGAGCTCAACTACAATACTGTACACCTGAAAATCTCAGAGAGATAGATTTAAATGCGTATGCACCAGATGCTATCCAGTTACATCATTTTTACTATAACCGTCTTGTTCAGTTGTGTTTGTCCTAAGTTTATAGTTTTTTTTTCTCCGGTTGTGTTTTTTTCTTTTCTTTTTTTTTTTCTTTTTTTTTTTCTTTTTTTTTTTTTTTTACTGTTTGAGTCATTGGGCCGAAGTGCTCTGTAATATTCTACTGGTACATTGTTGGATAAGGCTAAGGTTCATATGTTTTTCAACATTAATTTTTTATCAACCTTTTTTTCCCATCATGCTAAATATATATGAAATACATAAATATGTATAAATATATATGTATATGTATTACCTGTACATATCTGCTGGGGAGCAAAGATAAATGAAGTTTCTTTTGAAGTTTTTGGAGTCCGTTCGAGTGTTTGTGTGTAGAAACATAAATGGATGTGAAATGAGGAAGCTCCATATGAATTACTGGCACTTTAAAAGAAACTATGCTTACCATGCCTTACATGTAAACCATTCCATAAGATGACGCCTTCATGTTAAAGAATAGTCCCTATTTTTCTCAGCCTGGTAAACCAGCCCCTCGTACTTCTTTTCATTTCGTAGAGAGGGTCTGGAGTCGAAGCCTTCCTAGAGATGTGGACTCTGCTGAAGTTTAAAGCAAGTGGCTCTGCCTTTACCCAATCACTAACGACTGGTTGTCACATAATGCAATTAGCCTACCTACGCACTACACTTCAAATGTAGCACACAAAGTCAACGTCATGGTTCACAAACACTCCCTCTGTTCGCTGATTGGCTAGGAGTTGCTTGGTCCTCATACATGAATTTCAACAGCCTCGACTTCAGACCCTCTGTACAAGATGAAATGAAGTACAAGGGGCTGGTTTACCAGGCTATAGTTTTCTGGTAAGCATTGTTTTTTTGTTTTTTGTTGTTTTTTTTGTTTGTTTTTTTGTTTTTTTTTGAGGATAGCTCCACCTGGCCATGCTAAATAACACAAAACATAACCCCATCCAATGTAGAGAGGCCATTTAATTAGGAATGACCGAAAACAAGAGTCTACAGGCATGTCCTTGTAAGCCTTTTAAAACAAATTGAACTGGAAGCCATGCCAGGGTGTACATAACAACTACATTGTGGCTCAGCTGAAACAAATAAACAAAGCAGCGAGCCTAGTTTTCAATGGTCTCGGACTCCCAGAATGACGCAAACCCTCCGATGAGGGACTCCGCGCTCTTGCGGATGTTCAGAGCGGTCTGGGCCAGCTGGCCCCGGAAGGTGTGGACCACGGGGACGGTGTTCTTCTGGATCTCCAGCAGGTTCTGGTCGATGTTCCTGCGCACCTGGTGGGCGTAGGCCTCGGCGTGGCTCTCGATGGCCTGCACCCGACGGCTCATCTCCTCCTCCAGCTGGCTGACCAGCCGCTCCGTCTCCTCCGAGATCTGCTCCCACACGCCCTCGCCCGTGTCCCGCACCTCGCTCACCAGGGACATCCCCAAGCGGACCGCCAGGTCCACGCTCTCCGAGATCTCGTTACTTTTTTTTAGCAGAGGTGGAAATGCAGTGGGAGACAAGTGGAAGAAAGTGTAAGTCGTTGTTTGTTTACTTGCTTACCTTGTTTATTTGGTTCATGACATTACTGTATGATTTCATGCAATAAATGTTGAAATAATTGATTTAATGAATGAATCAGTGGAGTAGGCACTATTGCATAGCTGAAAGATTGATGAATCAAAACTTAATTAAATTAACATAACTCAGAGTTACTTGACTCAATATAACAGAAAAACATAAAGTGCATAGGATTGGAGTCAGAAATTGATATAGTATATTGTGAAAATTAGTATCACGATATTGATGTTTAAAACGATACAGTGTATTGCGATACAATATATTGCGATACGATATATTACGATATTTTTTGCACACCCCTAATATATACATACAGTACATTTGACATAGGGGTGAACAGTTACCCACCTGACCTCGCCACCCACTGCGTGTTTGAATGCGCGGTGCATCTCGGCTCCGAGCTCCCTTAGGGAGTCCCAGGGGTCGGGTCCCTCCTCGGGTCCCCAGAGCTCCAGAGGGCCACTCTCCAGCGCCATGTGCTCCTCGTAGCCATGGCAGGCCGCTGTGTAGCAACAAACAAGAACAAACAAACAAACAAACCGCACCCAGTGTCACTGTGATTACACGGCACACCACAGACAACAGACCCTAATAATAAAAATAACCTTAACAGAAACAATAGGGCTTTGCACCTCCTGCGCAGGCCACAGTCCACGCCTCTGGTGCTTGGGCCTTACCAGACAAACAGCACCCAGTGTCAATGTGATTACACGGCACACCACAGACAACAGACCCTAATAATAAAAATAACCTTAACAGAAACAATAGGGCTTCGCACCTCCTGTGCAGGCCACAGCCCACGCCTCTGGTGCTCGGGCCCTAACAAACAAACAGCACCCAATGTCATTGTGATTACACGGCACACCACAGACAATTGACTCTGCATTTAACCCAACACACACGTAAGCAGGGGCCAGCCATGACAACGGCACCCGGGGAGCAGTGCGTAGGGACGGTACCATGTTCAGGGTACCTCAGTGGAACTACTGGCAGTTGGTGGATTCAAACCTGTGATCTTGCAGTCACAAGTCCAATACCTTAACTGCCAGGCCACCACAGCCCCAAATCAGCAATTTTTACTGCATGTACTACACCAACCAGAGTCTCTATGCACGTGACAAATAAATATCCTTGTATCCCTGTATCCTTGTAAACAGCATCACAAACAGACTGACAGATGAAATCATAGTCAAAGCAAGCAGGTAGAGTTAAAAGACAGGACAGGTAATGAGGCAGATGGGACAGGCAGGAGAACACAAAGGCAGAATAACTGCAGATGCATTTTGTTTTTTTGTTATGCTGCAGTCACAGACCATGAGTGTGTTTATCTAATCTCAGATCTGGTTGCCATGGTGGCACAGGCTTTTCTGCCAGCAGCATGCCAAAGTCAAATATGATGTCATCATTTAGGTTAGATATGGTTCTGCCAATATCAATACATCATTAATATGAACTCTCATTGACAATCGTTCTTCAACCTTTTTTTAGCACAATATCTAATAACAAACATAGTCTAACGTGTAATACAGAGACTGTTCATTGTTTACTGTAATGTGACTAACAGCATTAGTTTTCCTTTTAAATAGTTTCATCATTTCAGTTACCTTGGTATTTTATATATTCAGCAAGTATGTGAATATGATATACTGTACAGTACCAACACATACAATGGCTAAATTTTTAGTTAAGAATGAGGTTAAGAACAATAGCAAATATAATTCCCATAATCCTAGATGTGTCTTGGTGATATTGCAGTGTCATCGTCATGATACTTCACTCCAGGCCAAACACAGTAGCAACTGTGATTCTAATAAAGCCAGGCCTCCAGGCCTTGCTGACAGTACAACACAAGCAGACAACCACAGTAAATATGTTTCTAAAGCAGAACAGGATGACAGACAAGGTGTCAGGGCACTGCACTTACCACTGATCAAAACCAGCACGACCGCTCCTGACAGTCTCATTACTGCGCTACAGTCCTTGGGAGACAGAAAAGTTTGACATGTTCAGAAAGAGATTCAGTTTCTCCAAATGGTGAAATGAACATCACAATAAAAAAAAACAAAAATAAAAAACTCAGCTCTGTGGACAACTGTTACCTGTGTGAGTAAGCTTGTGCCTGCAATCGCATGATTTCTTCAAGTGTTGTGTAACCTATGCTCAGCCATGCAGCTCCAAGTCCAACCGACATAAACCAAGAGATAGCGCCGTGTCCGGGGCCTTCCACCTGGAATGCGCTGAACGAATGCAGTGCAGTGGTGTGTATGTCTGTGTACGTCACCAGTCACCAGTCAAATGCTGATAAAATATGAAAGTAGCTGGTACATTTTGCACACAAAATAATGGTAAATGTTTTTAATTTTGCAATTACATTTTGCAAGTTAATTTCCACTCCTGGTATATATGTATATGAGTATGTGGTAAGGAATCATGTTTGGCATTGCACATGTGAAGACATACAGTAAGCAAAGCAGACCCTAGCCTAGCAGGAAGACCCCTGCAGAAGCAAAGTGGAAGCCTTGGCCTTAGCCTAATGGCTATGGCGGTGACTGGCTGGGTAAAGTCCCCAGCTCTTATCTGGGTTCTGGGTGGCTGTCTTCGTGCCAGATGAACTCTATTTGATCATTGATGTCTAATGCAAAAACCAGTTGGAAGAAGAATCTTTTTGTATATTTTCGGGCGTTTTGTGCCTTTATTGGATAGGATAGTGAAGAGTTGACAGGAAATTAGTGGGGGAGAGAGAGATGGAGTAGAGTAGGATTGGGAAATATAATAATAATAATGCATTTTATTTATAAGCGCCTTTCAAAACACTCAAAGACACTACACAAAGATAAAACAATTTTTTTAAGTAGAAGACAGTAAGTAAACAAAAACTCTTAAGTAAACAACTTTACAGACATAGCACAGAAAATGTAAACATGAGAAAAAACAAAACAAGAAAAAATGTAAAAGTCACAATGGATAAGCTAACTGAAACAGATCAGTTTTGAGTCTGGATTTGAAAAGAGGAAGAGTGTCAATATTGCGGATATCAGGGGGGAGTGCATTCCAGAGTAGGGGAGCGGAGCAGAAGAAAGCTCTACTTCCTATGGTACTGAGGCGGGCAGAGGGGACAGAGAGAAGAATAGAGGAGGAGGAGCGAAGGCAGCGAGAGGGAGTGACAATGTGGAGGAGATCAGACAGATAAGGAGGGGCAAGATTGTGAATGGCCTTGAAGGTGTGTAGAAGTATTTTAAAATGAATTCTGTATTTTATAGGAAGCCAATGTAGGTGCTGTAGTGAAGGGGTAATGTGGTGGAATGAAGGGGTTCTAGTGATGATACGGGCAGCTGAGTTCTGGACCAATTGGAGCCTGTGGAGGGATTTTTGAGGGAGACCGAAGAAGAGAGAATTGCAGTATTCGAGTCGAGAGAAGACTGTGTACAAGAATGGAGGCTGTGTGGGAGGTGAGGGAGGGGCGCAGACGATTTATGTTGCGCAAATGAAAATAAGCACACCGTGTGGTATTACTGATATGGTCGTGGAAGGATGGAGAACTGTCTAGGATGACACCCAAATATCCCAATCTGGACTCAAGCCTTTGATGGAAAAACAATCCACAAATAATTGCAAATCTTGGACGTGTAGATTTTCTCTTTCCATTTGCAGTTGCACTTTCAAAAAAATCTTTTGTCAAAAAATAACTAATGCCCATCAAGTCCCTTCAGCCTCATGGATGTTTTAACATTAAACATTTGGATGGCTAAAAAGATACAGTATTGTGCAAAAACTTTAGGCAGGCGCCTTCAGACCAGCATCAAGTCACACAAAGGGGTACACACAAAGTCAGGGATTTTGCAGGATTATAGTCAGGTGTATGATCAACCAACAGAGATGGGTGTACTCACATTACATTTGTCAGTAACATACTAGTGTGGATTGTTTTTTTTGTTTTTTTTGTTATTTGTTTTTAACCACTTAAGCCTGCCAGCAGTGCAATACTGATATGAAGAAGGTCATTAGTTCATGTCTCACATCAGATTATGATAGAAAGGAGAGCAGTCCTTTTTAAATACAGACCATAATCTCTAATAGTTGGTTTCTGCCCTGGTTATAATTTCAAAGTTGCTGCCAACTATGCACTTTGTTGCTAGTGTCAAGTAAAAAAATATAATAGTGACTAATAGAAGTGGAGACAGTATGAACGAGGGGAGAAAGGAGAAAATTGAGAAAGTCCAAAACATGGATTGTAGGAAGGGTAGTGCAGTGGTAGCACTGGAGATTCCCACCCTCAAGGTTGAAAGTTCAAATCCCAGCCTGTTCAATGGGCTAGCTTTGGACTTTGTTGCTACTGTCAAGTAGAACAATAGAATAAAGAGTAATGGAGTGGGAGAACTTATAGAAAGAAAAGTGGTGCAGTGCCACTGGTGCTGGTACTGGCTTGAGGTTGCAGGTTCTTGTTCCACCACAGCTAGTACGCTGAGGCAGTGTTCCCTACTGTGTGTTTTTCACATTCATATTAGCGCCACCAGAGAGGATATGGACAAATATGGGTAAAAGCACAAGTGTGGCATACAGGAGGGATAGTGCAGTGGTAGCACTGGAGAACCAACACTTTCAAGGTTGGAAGTTCAAGTCCCAGCCTGTTCAGTAGTCTGCTTCCTGTCTTTAATTAGTTTACCCTAACAATAGTACGTTTGTTTGATCCAGCACGCAGCTGATGATTTGTATTGTAAAAAATACCAACTTTGTGGCTAGTGTCAAGTAAAAAAATATAATAATTAGTAATACAAGTGGAAAGAGTATAAACGAATAGGGAAAAAGCTAATGTGTGGCCTGCCGGAAGCGTAGTGCAGTGGTAGCACCAACAATTTCCCACCCTCAAGTTTGGAAGTTCAAATCCCAGCCTGTTCAATATGCAGAGTTTGCACTCTGTTGCTAGTTTCAGGTAGGACAACAGAATAAAGAGTAATGGAGTGGAAGAGCTTGTTGAAAGGAAAGTGCTGCAATGACACGGCTGCTGGTTTACATGCTTGAGGTTGCTGGTTCTTGTCCCACCATAGCTACAGTAAGGTTGTGTTTTTCACATTCATTAGCACCACCAGAGAGGATATGGACAAATGTGGGTAAAAGCTCAAGCATGGCACTCAGGAGGGATAGTGCAGTGGTAACACTGGTGATTAACCATCCTCAAGGTTGAAGGTTCAAATCCCAGCCTGATCAATGTGTCACTTTCCATCTTTAATTAGCTTACCCTAACAATAATATGTTTGTTTGATTCAGCACACAGCAGCTGCTGGTGTATATTGTGAAAAATACCAACAGTAAGGGCTCACAAGTGAAATATTTTTAACAACAATTGGCACAGCTGTCCTTCAGCCAGCAGGCAGACCAGTGGTTACCTCACTCTGCTGAGCGCTCAAAAAAGCTAAGCAGCTGTGGGGCTGGTCACAGCTTGGATGGGAGACCTCCTAGTTGCTGCAGGGAGGGTGGGTGGTGCAGCAGGTAGGGGGTGCTCTTCTCTCTAGCTCAAAAAATAATACACTACTCCCAGCACAGTGATGGGATCCTGGGCTGGGAGATGTTGCTGCCTTACACAAGTACACAAGTACACAAGTACACAAGTACACAAGGACACAAGTACACAAGGACACAAAGACACAAATGATGCCTCAATTGTGGCACTCATTGGAAGGCGAGAGAAAGTTTCCTGCTGTCATAGGATGTTGGTCAAGTAACATCAACTATTTTAGATTTAAAAAGGTTTGCTAAGTAAGTAAGTAAGTAAGTAAGTAGGTATGTTGCATTTTGCAAAAGGAGTTACGACATTGTAAACTGCTAAACCTACCTGACTGACTGATCGATCGATCGATCGATCGATCGATCGATCGATCGACTGATCACATAACCTCATTCTTCCAAAGAAAAGTGACTGTAGTAAAAGTCCAAAAGTTTTTTGAAAAAAGTTCTTTCATTGATTCTTCTCCATTAAACACAGAAGAGAGAGAGAGAGAGAGAGAGAGAGAGAGAGAGAGAGCGAGCGAGCGAGTTTGTTTGTAACATCTAACTACCACCATTATCAGAACTCCCTAACTATTGAACTTACCAGACAAATGTTCTAACATCAGAGGAATCACTAGCTACCCATGTGTAAGGCAGCAACATCTCCCAGCCCAGGATCCCATCACTGTGCTGGGAGTAGTGTATTTTTTTTTGAGCTAGAGAGAAGAGCACCCCCTACCTGCTGCACCACCCACCCTCCCTGCAGCAACTAGGAGGTCTCCCATCCAAGCTGTGACCAGCCCCACAGCTGCTTAGCTTTTTTGAGAGCTCAGCAGAGTGAGGTAACCACTGGTCTGCCTGCTGGCTGAAGAAAAGCTGTGCCAATTGTTGTTAAAAACATTTCACTTATGAGCCCTTAGTGTTCGTATTTTCTACAACATCAAACATATTATAGTGAGGGTAAACTAATTAAAGACAAGAAGTGGGACATTGATCAGGCTGGGATTTGAACCTTCAACCTTGAAAATGGAATATCTCCAGTGCTACCACTGCACTATCCCTCCTGTGTGCCACACTTGTGCTTTTAACCATATTTGTCCATATCCTCTGGTGGCGCTAATGAATGTAAAAAACACACAGTAGAAAACAAGTCCTTACTGTAGCCCTCCCTGCAGCAACTAGGAGGTCTCCCATCCAAACTGCGACCAGCCCCACAGACGCTTAGCTTTGACAGCTCAGCAGAGCGAGGTAACCACTGGTCTGCCTGCTGGCTGAAGACACATGTGCAATTGTTATATTTCACATAAGGTGTTGGGTATAATGTTTTAATATTGTAGCAAAGGTCTGGAGAAGTCACCCCACCCAGCCTCAAACCCAGGTCTCTAAGGTACCAAACATGCACTTTTACCACTATACTGAGGAGTCTGGCTCTTTGGTGTTGTGGTCAAAGCACATGTTTACTACCCTACAGACCGGGGTTCAATGCCAGGTGGGGGTGCTTCTCCTCCCCTTTGCTACAAAAATGTAAAGCAGTTGCTGTGCACTGGATCAGACACATGTATAATTCTTAGGGTAAACTAATTAGAAAGCAGGAAGTAGGCTTCTGCGAACATGGTCATGTGGTGACACAGACACAAGCACCGATCTCTGTTTCTGGATTGGACAGATCCTATGGCTAGCATTGTAGGTGACGTGCACATGGCGGTGCCATTTTGAACAGTCCTAGTACACCTGTAAACAAGCAGCTGTCAATGGGCCGTGTATACAATGTTTATTAAAAAAACAGTTCTTACATGCAGTAGTTTGCAGTTGTTTCTTGTCGCCGCCATGATGAAAGCTGATTGTACTACTTCTTGTCCTATTTTTCACGCTGGTTCGTGATCATCAATCGACTTGTCTGGACTGTGAGAAACAACTGCAAACTACTGCATGTAAGAATTGTTTTCCTAATAAACGTTGTGTACACTTACAGTTCTCAGTGCTTCATTTTGAATGCTAGGGGCTTTGTTATACTACCGGTGGAGTGTGGAGTTTCTTCCAGCTGTTTTTCATGGTTTAAAAATAGCATAATCTTCATGCTTCCAGTAAGGGCGCCTAGCACTTCCACTGTTAGCCTTCTGGGTCAAACGGTAAAAAAGAGTGAAGTTACGTGCATTCTAAATGGATACGGACAGAAAACAGGCACTTGCTGTCTACGCACTGAAAACGGAGAGTGTTTGGTGGAAATGAGCCCTTACAGCGATAATTTCCTTGGCTGATGCTGCTACTGTCTATGGATTGCAGATGAAAGTAGCACTGTTCAAAATGGCGGCATTGGTGACACGCCAAAGTCATGTGACGTCAGGATTAGAGATAACTGCACACAAGCATTCACATGTAGATGTTTTTTGAAAGGATATGGGGTAAGGTTGGAAATGACTGCAGGTCGGATTCGAACACGGGACCCCATGTAAAAATTCCGAGGTTGGGTGCTCTAACCACTGCACCCCCCTCACTTGACTATAATCCTGCAAAATCCCTGACGTTGTGTGTACTCCTGTGTGTGTACACTTTGTGTGTACCTGCCTAACACTTGTCAAAAAACAACTTTTACCTTAAGTCCTTTCAGCCATATGGGTGTTTTAACAATAAACATGTGGATGGCTAAAAAGATACAGTACTGTCCAAAGATTTAGGCAGGTGCCTTCAAACCAGCATCAGTTCACACACAGGGGTACACACAAAGTCAGGGATTTTGCAGGATTATAGTCAGGTGTATGATCAACCAATTACACCAAATTGGTTGTATATGTCAGGAAGCATACATCCACAGAAGATCTGTGGTAGTTCTTCAAGATGTTTGGTGCAAGCTACCAGCCAAGTTCCTTCAAAAACTCTATGCAATAGAACTAGAAGAATTGATGCTCTTTTAAAGGCAAAGGGTGGTCACACCAAATATTGATTTGATTTAGGTTTCATATTTGTTCAGTCATTGCATTTTGTTAATTGATGAACATAAATAATTAACACTTCCATTTTTGAAGGCATTGCTAGTTGACAGCATTTTTTCACACCTGCCTAAGACTTTTGCACAGTACTGTATGACAGTAGTGAGGACGGTAGTGATGACGGTAGTGTTGTGCTTCAGGTGAAAGCCATCCTGGATGACATCCTGGAGAAGCTTCCGGCGGAGTACAACATGTTGGACATCTGGTCCAAGACGGCCCAGCGCTCACTGTACATCCTGGTGTGTTTCCAGGAGTGTCAGTGCATGAACACGCTCATCCACGAGATACGATGCTCTCTCAAGGAGCTCGACCTCGGCCTCAAGGTGTGTGTGTTTGTGTGTGTTGCTGGCATAACAGTCTCTTCCGTCTTGCTTTGTGTGTGTGTTTATCTGTGTGTGTGTTCATCTTTGTGTGTGATAATCTCTGTATCTGCGTCTGTATGTGTGTGTGTTCATCTGTGTGTGTCTGTATGTGTGTGTGTGTGTGTTCATATGTGTGTGTGCTTAACTGTTTGTGTCTGTGTGTGTTGGCTCTGTGTTGACACTTGCACAAGTGTCTCTTTCACTCAATTTCTGTGCATTCATCTGTATGTGTGTCTGCAGTGAATAAATTGACTGACTACAGAGTAACATTTTGTAGTTTTATTGAATAGCAGGGCAACCCACTCTTCAAACTTTTCCTTATACATCTCTCTTTATACATCTCACTATATCTATATGGTGGGCATCACACACACACACACACACTCACACACACACCATTCCACGTGCCACTCTGGTGGGCATTAAACACACACACACACACACACACACACACACACACACACTCACACACACACACACCATTCCACGTGCCACTCTGGTGGGCATTAAACACACACACACACACACACACACACACACACACACACACACACACACTCACACACACACACACAGACACACACCATTCCACGTGCCACTCTGGTGGGCATTAAACACACACACACACACACACACACACACACACCTCCACCTGCTTTGGGTATTGTATGTGTGTGTGTTTGTGTGCTGCTGAGGTTGGTGCTTCTGTATGGCTCGGGTATTGTACGTGTGTGTGTGTTTCTTTGAATGCGTTAGTGTGTGTGTGTGCTGAGGTTGGTGCGTGTGTATTGAAAGCTTCAGAATCTGCAGATGATAACTTTCTGATTGTGTGGTGGTAAGTCCTTGAATGTTTATGTGTGTGTGTGTGTGTGTGTCTTTAAATGCTTATGTGTGTGTGTGCATGTGTGTACGAATGTGTGTGTATGTGTGTGTGCATGTGCGAATGTGTGTGTGTGTGTCTGCATGTGTGAATGTGTGTGCATGTGTGTGTGTGTGTCTGTGTGTGTGTGTGCGTGCATGTGTGAATGTATGTGTGTGCGCATGTGCACATGTGCACGTGTGAATGTGTGTGTGTGTCTGCATGTGTGAATGTGTCTCTGCATGTGTGCATGTGTGTGTGCATGTGTAAATGTGTGTATGTGTGTGTGCGAATGTGTGTGTATGTCTGCATGTGTGAATGTGTGTGTGTGTGCATGTGTGAATGTGTGTATGTGTGTCTGCATGTGTGAATGTGTGTGTGTGTGTGTGCTCTTAGGTATCATGACTTATCATGGCTGCTGCGCTGTCGAGAGCTGGACAGCTGGACTCAGGATCTGTCTCTGCCCAACGTGGTCTGGCTCTTAGGCCTATTCAACCCACAGTCATTCCTCACAGGCACACACACACACACACACACACACACACACACACACCTCAGGCCTCTTCAACCCCCAGGCTTTCATCACAGGCACACACACACACACACTTTAAAAATTGTTTATTTATTATTTTTGGCAGGGAGGGTGTAGGGGCCCAGCCATCTCTTTGGGCAGGCCTGGTCACAACCAGTCTTTAAAATGAAAGCAAAGTAGGACCTGGTACACCACCTTGCTGATGTTTCCAGAAATACACTGCCATCATGTCCCTCATAGTTTTGGCATCTGAAGTAATATATCTCGCGAGGGCATCACTGTCAGCAACGAGCATTATTATTTGTTACAATAGATAACATAAAGTAGCATTTTAAAAACAGACTCAATAACTCACTTAAGTCGGTCAAAATCAATAGGATTTAAATTCAACGTTTATAGGACTCTTCTGCTTAGTCCTGGTTAAACACTTTTTTATATAATATTATGACTTTATAACAGCAAATAATAATAATAAAAATACCAAAAGTGGATACTGTTTTTTAGGCTCAAAGATATTGGATAGATATGGGAAAATATTCAATGTCATACAACTAAAAATACAGGGGAAAACAACTTGATTCCTTTCTGTATAACTTACATTTAAGGGCCCTGTAATGTTAAGAATTAAGTATAAACACAAATAATATGCTAACATGCTGTTAAGAGGTACCGTGCAGGCAGTCAAGTGGAGGCAGAGGCTGGTACTCAGTTGCAAACAGGTTTTTTTTTTAATTATTTTTACACACCACCGTCGGCACCACGTGCAGGAGTATTTACAGTAGGGGAGAGTGGGGTGAATTGTGCCAGTTTTTACTTAATGTGACTTTAAAGTGATGCCATGATAGTCAGGTCTCCAACTACAAAATGAACATATATTTCAGGATGTGGTGCATCTCTGGGAACAATAACTTTTGACCTGAAATATAGTATTGAAGAAATATAGCTTTCTTAAAAAAAGTGGTCTTGTGGCACAACTTGCCCCCGGAGCGGGGTGAATTGTGCCTTTGACGATAATGCATTGGGGTAAATTGTGCCATTTTTTTTTAAAGGAAAATGGTATATTTTGATCTCAGAAACTGTAATACTTTGTAAAAACTACACAAATTCAATACAAAATTATTCTTAGAACATTTATTTAAAGGAATTTTAAACATCAAAGGCCAACTCTCTGAAACAAGGCCTGGCGCCTCATGAACAAATTAGAATTTAGTTCAAAGTTCAAAATGAAAAGTTTAAATGCAATCCTTTTTACAGATCTGGCCTACTACATAACATCCCACTTGTCGATGCTACAGGGGAATATAAATTTCTGCTCCCTTCTGGCTGTGCCTCCAAGTTTTTTTGGTGTGGGTAGTTTCTTGCGCACATCTTCTCTCGGGATGACTCCTTCATCATTTTCTTTGAAAGTAAAGATGGGTTTTCCATCCAAAGACTTCTTACTACTCCGCCTTAGAAACTTTGCGCTGATGTCGGCACCATCTACCTTCTCAACCAATCCAATGTAGTTGTAGGATTTGGTTTTGCCTGCAAAGTTCACAATGACAAAGTCCCCAGCAGACAGATCCTTGTCACCATCATCATCATCATCATCATTCTGGACATCTGAACTGTCATAGTCAGTGGTGTCGTTAAGTGGAATGGAAATGTCACTATCTTCTGAGCTATTGGAGACAACCACTTTCTTTTTTGGTTTGGTTGGTTTAATCACTCTCTTCTTATTTTCACTGCTTTTCTTCTTTTCACCCCTTTTCTTTTCTTTGTTGTGTGTCTTCTCCAGATCATGCCCTGCTTTATCATTGTCAGTGGTGTCATTAAGTGGAATGGCCATGATGCTTTCTTCTGAGCTACTGTACACAACAGTTTTGTTCATTTTCTTGAATTTAGTTAGATTTTTTTTCTTGAGAGCCCTTTTCATCTGCCTTTCATTCTGTTTCTTTTCCTTTTCAGCCATTTTATCTTCTCTTTCTTTTTGCGCCCTCTCCAGTTCCATCTTCTCAGGTGTGTCAGTCATGATTTTTGATTTTATTTTCTTTCTTTTCATTCTTGCCTTTCTTGCTGTGGCTTTCGGCAAAGGAAGTATGGCTTCTGGAGATACATAACCCAATTGGGCAAAACCAGTTAAACCACTTGATGGTTGCTCAGGATTTAGTTCTGGAGATGTGGGGTCTGGACCTGCTTCTTGACCTGTGGCATGGGTTGGCTCCTCATGTGATGATCCAGGCAGGTCAGTGGCAGAACTAGTGGAAGGCTCCTCTGGGTTTGGCCTGTCTGTCAGCATTGATGGGGCATAATCTTCATCTGGGAAGATATCCCTGTTGAATGGGAATATGCCTGTCACTCTGAAACCTGATGTGATGTTTCTGGGTGTCATTGCAGACATGAATGCTTGGTTTACAAGTCCTGGGACCTCATAAATTGTTATGGTTCTACTAGGATTAGTGCGCATCCATCCATCCATCGCACTGTTGTAGAAGGTTTTCAATGGGTAATAGACTGTTTTGTCTAAAGGTTGCAAACGGTGTGAGGTGGCAGGGTAAGCATAACAACACCATTTTCTTTAGCAGTTGTCACTGCCTTCAGTGAGATGTGGGATTCGTGGTTGTCTAGAATGAGCAGGACTGGGTTGTTGGTGGAGCAGTTGGTTTGGCGGATGAAGTGCTCCATGAAGATGATGAAGGCTTCTTCATTCATCCATCCAGACCTCGTAGAATGACCGACAGATCCTGCTGGTGATCCATTCAGGAACTGTTCTTTGAAACGGACACGCGGAAATACGAACATGGGTGGAATTGCATTTCCTGTGGCATTCACTGCACAGGCCACAGTGACAAGCTCTCCTCGTTCAGCTGATGTCACAGAGCCCACTTGTTTCTTCCCTTTCTCTGTGACAATCTGCTTCGGGGTCTGCACTGTTGTCACACCAGTTTCGTCCATATTGTAGATCCTATGTGGCAGGAGGTTATACCTGAAATTAGAAGTTTTGTTGATCACTTTACAGCAGTTTTAGGTAATTGGATATGGTTGTGTAGATGTCACTGTTACTACCTATGTATATGTTCCACCTACCGTTCCCAGGTTGCCTAGTCTGTGTGTGTGTGTGAGAGAGAGGGAGAAGTCAAGTCAAGTCAAGTCAGTTTATTTGTCAATTCTTCACATGTACTGGACATACAAAGGAATCAAAATTGCGTATGTGTATTGCATATGAGTGTATGTGTGAGAGAGAGTCTGAGAGACAGAGTGTTTGTGTGTGTGTGTTAGAGAGAGTTTGAGGGAGAGAGAGAGCGAGAGAAAGATTGGGGCGGGCATGTCAAGGCCATATGATTACCTGTCCATCACTTTAGATAAGTTATCAAAGAATTCTCCCACATTGTGCCTATTAAAGGCAGTAGCTCTTCCAAGAGAGGTTGCTTCTGGAGTGCGGCAGGACAAATGACAGCGTTCTTTAAAGGCCACAAACCAATCATATCCTAGAGAAGATTAAAGGTCATCATTATTAGGATATCTCTTAATTTGTCGCTTATGAGCCATTGTCTGTACATAAGTTGAAACACTCTAACTGAGTACCCAGTTCTGCTCTTACTATCTGCATGAGCATTGAACATTTTCTGATGAAATAGTTATTAAACTTCCCTTTTACTTTTCCCCCCTTTTCTTAATAAATTCACACTTAGCCAAACCTGCTTTTTCCTCTCTGATCCAGCTGACAGGGATACTGATGTCATTTCTTTGCGCATACTCAAAAGCAAGTTCACGGCACTTCATGGGACTTAGACCGTGAAACATTGCTGCTAGTGCCTTTATATGTTCGGCCAGCTCTTTCTCCATGTACTCATCAAAGACTTGATTGGCAAGTCCAGTTCTTTCATAGCCTGGCCTTATTTCCTTCCCATCTATCTTTTTCTTCTCCATGTATCGCTTTAATGTCATCCTGCATATATTCATCTGCCTTGCCACCTCACGAATGGACTTTCCCTTCTCCACCTCTTTCACTGCTCTGTCCATGTCCTGTAGAGGTGTGGAAGCCCTGCCTGTCTTCCTCTTATAAATCCGTGGCATGATGGTGTATTTCTATTTTTAATAAAGAATGTCACATAGTTTTAGTGATAAAATGTAAAAATAAAATGCCTAATTACAATAAAACAATATGTTTAAAATATTTATAATTTGGGGTGAGTTGTGCCACTGGCACAACTTAACCCAGGCCCTTTGGCACAAATCACCCCAAACCCACCATTTTTGAAAAAATGCTTCATCCAGCAGTTTTGAGCTAACATCATGCTAGCTGCATAGACTCATAGTGTAGCTTACCAAAGCACTAAAACATGTGTGAAATGTTTTCAAACTTGTCTATAACTGTTCAGACACAACAATCAACAAAACATGATCATAAACATTTTACTTTGAAAGCCGAAAAACAGTTTTTTGAGCTTAAATGTGCTTACCTCCCATGCAATAAGGCTCTCCTCTTTGCAGGATGAGTGAAATGGCTGAGTCTTCAAAAAAAAATTGGTCACATGATCAATCTCTTCTATGTTTCCCTGGAAACAGGGGGTGGCACAACTTACCCTATGGCACAAATCACCCCACTCTCCCCTACCAATATTAAAAATAGAAAATAAACTGAAACGAGGGTCAAAATAAACAAAATTAACAAAACCGCAAAGGAAACTAAATCCAGAAAAAAACTAATGCTAACTAACTATCGCCATACCACTTTCACAGGTGAGACAGGGTGAAAACAGTGCTTGCAAACCAAAACGTCAAAAAATAAACAAATACACCATACGATTAAAATACAAATATATATCCCTGACTCCGGAGATAATACTGCACATATTGAGCACAAACTCAAACAACAGTTGCACACCATGCAGGAAATAATACAATTTAGGCGCTACCATTGAGTGGGACGCGCACCGCTCTGTGAACGCGAACGCGAACGCGCCTGACACAAGGCAGAGCAGCGCTCCCCTTCAATTCCTGAAATGCCGCCGGTGGAACAAGTAACCTAAGGGTTTTAACTTTGTCGCTAAGCTGCTAGAGAATGTCTTGTGATGTTGAAACAGAATAAAGATAACCCAAGTTGACCAGTAATCATGTCTGAGACCTGAGTTTGTTGGTAGATGATGAATGTTTTAAACCTAGCGAACACATAGTTACAATGTCGGTGCGTGCACTCACCAAACTTCGTGACATGTATTACTCTGTCGGAGGGAGGAAAGTGTATACAGGTGTAGACAGCAACATGATTTATGGCACTGTAGTCCGATGTAATGTTATGGGCAGCCGTATTCATTTTTCCAGCAACAGCAGCGTTTGCATTTAAACATTCAAATATGGGCCAGGCTTCGGTGTTAGCCACGTGATGGCGTGACGCTGAGTCGCGGCATCACACATGCATGTAGTTTATTTGTAGTTTATTATTCTTTTAAAATAAAAAATAAAACCAAGATACCAAATAAATAAACACAACAAAAACGTTCACAAGAAAAGACTTAGTAGTTTCTGCTCATACTTTAACACTCTTAAAGCAAAGTGACAGGCTTGGTTGGTTGACAGTCTGTACATGTATTAAGTTAGAATTAATTCGTCTGACAATGGTTGGCTTAGGGGCACAGTTCTTATTGGTGACTCTTGGTGAAGGAGTCCCACAGGGTGACGAGCTGGCCCTTTAGGTCCTGAGCTAAGGGATCCAGTTTTCCCTTCAGTTCCTCGGCGTAGGGAGCCAGATTCTCCTGGAGCTCCTGTCTCTTCTGAGCCAGCTGCGTTTGGAAGCTGTGGGCCAGGGGAGCGAGGCTCTTCTGGAAGTCCTGCAGATGCTGGTCCACCTTCTGCTTCAGCTCTTGTGTGTGGGGACCCAGCTGGGATTGCAGCTCTGCCAGGCTCTTGTCCAGGCTCCCCCTCAGCTCCTCAGTCTTCTGCAGTAGAGAGGCCCTCAGGGCCTCAGAGTCCAAGGCCTCAGCGTAGGGGGTCACGTCCCTCTTCAGGTCCTCCACCTGCTGCTGGAGGTCCAGCCTCAGCTCCTCAGCGTAGGGCTCCAGCTCGGTTGCCATGGCGCTCAGGTCCTTCTCCACACGGGCTTTCAGCTGCTCGGCCTCCTGGGATAGCTTGGCCAGCAGATCTTCGGTCAGAGGCGTCACCTGACCACGAACAGCAAGGGTGTACAGGTCAAGGGCACCTGCACCGTTAGCAATCCTGGAACTGCACAATACGACACAGCAGTTAACTAACAACAATATACCTTTGCTGAAGTCCATCTTAGATTAATAAAACATGATGTGTGGTATCTTATCTTATAAGAAAGAGCACCGAGACCGCCATACAGTCAACATAATTTTTTCTTGTTCTTCTCTGTATTACATACTCATGAACTCATTTCTATAGGTGCGCTGTAGCGCCCTCAGCAGGTAAGTAATGGGAACGAGACACAGCAATATGGCAAATAAAGCATAAAGGTGAGGTTGTATCTGATGCAAAATAGAGATAGGTGGAAGAGAAATACAAAATGTGCAGTGAAGTATCACTCACTTCATTTCCTGCCCCAGTTCAGACTGTCTGATCTTCTGCAAGACTGCCTCTGTGGTTAGTGTAGCTTCGCCAACATAGTTCCAGAATGCATTCTTCAGTGTGTCCAGATTAGCCACAGTCTGATCCTGTGCCATGGCATTGCCTTGGCAACCTGTTAAGTCATGGGTACACATTCCCATTTGTTAGCTCACTAAAACACACTTTAGTTGCATTGGTTTAGTCACAAAATAGTAGAAAAATCTTCCTTACCTGAAACAATAGCGAGAGCAAGAACCAGGAAGGCCTTCATGATTTCTTTTAGCTTCTTTAACTGCACCAAAATAAATGTTGTGACCATCAGTAAAACAAAGTATACACAAATGCATACATACATCATGCACAGTGATGCTCCATTAAAAACAAGTATCATGGATTAATATAATGTGCATCGGGTGTCTTACCTGTATGTGTGAGCCAAGTGAGATTCCTTGTATCTTTCTAAGAGTGAGTGAGTGGCCCTGAGCTGACAGGGGAAATATATATATGTGCAGATCAGAGTGCTCTGATGAGGAAGCATGCAAAGTCCACAGGTGGGTGCCGCTTTATCGTTGGCGTGTCTCAGTGACGATGGCACTCCCAGGTTGTCAGAGCACAGTGCCCTCCTGGCCACTGTCTACCCAGTCACACATTACACATCACACCTGTCTTTGACACAAATGACACAAAGATGTATTGGATATCTACAGGTGACAGTGATTCTCAAAACTATAGGTGATTTTAGTTTACCTTTGGAAAAGAAGTGTCTGTAATGATTGCAATAAAAAAAATATTGGCTTCTGGTATTTTTTATATGCAGCAATGTATTTAAAACACCCAGACATTAATATGTACAATGCTATTACAGTTCCGTGTCTGAGTGTTTCAGATTGACAGTTTAAATTGATGTATATCTTCAATCCTTATCCTTTTAGTCACTGTAGCCCTCTGAAATTAACTTTATAACACTTCCTTTGTCTTGTTTGACTTGTTTAACCATGACAACTTAAAGGATGGCGTAGTTAGTGCACTTTGCCTTTGTAGGGCAGTAATGTCATAGCCTAGTGGACAAGGCACTTTCATGCTGTTTTACTTCATGCAAAGAGTCTGGCTACTCTCAACTGGCATGTGTTTACTTCCTGGTGGATAGATACTCTGTGAATTTTAAAACCGTTGGGCCTGCCCTCAACCAATCACGGCTGATTGGAAACCAAAATATTTGGTTGAATCAAATATGGGCTTTTTACTGTAGCCAAATACAATACTCAACTGAGGTGTTACAGCGGCACTAGCCTGACTAGTAATGTCATAGTAAATGTAGGACAACCTCCTGCAAAACATAAGAATGTGGGAAACAAAACTATATTCAGTGGATTGTTTTGCTTATGTCTGTAAACATTTTACTGTTTTACAGTCTGACTTTAAGGAAACTGAGATTTTGCAATGGATTATCAAGCTTGAAAGAGGCCATCTCATTATTACCTCTACCACCAGAGGTTATGTAATAATCAATGCTTGTTTGTTTGTTTGTTAGTTGGTAGTTAGCAACATAACTCAAAAAATTATGTATGGATTTTAATGACATTTTTAGGGTAGGTCAAAAACGGGCTAACTTAAAAGTGATTCGATTTTGGTGGTGATCTGAGCTGCCCTGGTGGAGGTCTGCGCTCTCTGAGTGCTTTTCTAGTTTTTGTCAGAGCCTATGGCAATCAGCAAGTCTTGTGTCATTTGCACATTCAGCTTTTCACAGAAACAAAAGCCCATACTCCTCATATGTGTCTTTCTTACACTGAAACTGTCACTGGATCAGCTGACAAAAGGTGAAGGTCCACAGCAGCCAGCATTCGTTCGTGTGCAGGCCATCGGGTACATTATCACTGTGGACTCCTTATGTGAGCGGCTCCCACACCAGCACAGCACAGTAAGGGGAAAGAGCCACCAGAGGCGGATTTAGCCACGTGGGGGCCCTAGGCAAAATATAGATGTGGGGCCCTCATATTTGAAACACACACCTAAGTCAAATAACCATCCCTATACCTCTTGGCTTATCGCAATGAACCAAGACTGCAGTACCACCAACAATGGTCTTATTACAATGATCTTAACTCTCCACAGCAAATCAGTTTCAAATTACTCCAGCATTTGCTAAAATGATTTGTTTATTGCTCAGATCAAATGAGAGAGATAGAGAGAGAGAGAGAGAGAGAGAGCACTATTATGCTCCATGTTTGAAATCATGTTTGAAAACTGCCAGAGACAAAACCTGATCTTGTGCTTATAAGAACTAGAATACAAAATGGAGATGGAGCCAATGGAAACTGCTATCTACATTTCAACAGGACTGATGAAAATATTTTTTGTGTGTATGTGGACAGGAATAACAATGTGTGTGTGTGAGGAGAGAGAGAGAGAGAGAGAGAGAGGGAGAGGGAGAGAGAGACATAGATACACAGAGTGTGTGTGTGTGTTTAGGGTAGCAGTTAGTAAAGTTCTCAAAAAAGATTGATTAGTAAAGATTGAGTGGTGTGTGTGTGTGTGTGTGTGTGGCAGCAGGTGTAAAAAATGAAGTTAGTTTTGGCAGTGTGTCTGTATTCCTTTTGTTTTCTGCCCATTTTTTTTCTTTTAGCATAGCCACTCATAATTCCGCTTCATGTTTACAGTTCCCGCTTTGGTTTGAGTCACGTTGTGTCACGCATTGCTACATATGGACTAGTCCAATGCACAACAGCGAAGGGGGGTATGTGTCCTGGGACAAATATTGTTTAAACATTAATTCAGTATTATTCTGATATTTACTGGAATAATTTTTTTTTTAAATTTATTTACCGTGGCTTGGCTGCTCATATTTGGGGCCCCATAAAGAAGGAAAATTTGGTGGGGCCCTAGGCAAATGCCTAGGTTTGCCTATACCAAAAACCGCCTCTGAGAGCCACTGATAAGTGGTCGTATATTTATGGTCAGCCTACCTCACAGGTACTGTACATAGCTGGGGATTTACCACACTTACGCAGTCCCCTATAACCTATGTCACCACATAGCAGTCGTTTGACAGCGGCATTGTGACTGCGTTATTGCGTCACGCAAGAGCACACATTAACAGGGCATTGCGTCACTGCCTCATTGCGTCATTGTGTTATTGTGTTATTGTGTCCTTCCGCCACTGGACTGCAAGAAAAGTTGAGCTGCACAACATTTTGTGCTGAATTGTGCTATACAAGTAAAGATTATTATTATTATTATAAAAAATCATTGTGAGAAGACACAAATGGGTTAAGAGCACTCAGGAGACTTCACAATAGTTTTTTCTTCAGGTGCTCTTTTGCAGAGGGTGGGATGAGTGACCTAATGAGAAACCTTTGCAAAGGCCCTCTGACATAGAATTAAAAAAGCCTTTATTCAAACATGGCCGTAACCAGTTAAAAGCACATGGGCCTACGCGTTGGGGCCATATTGGCTTTCATTGAGGCAAGCCTGATGCCCTGCCCTGTGTGTGTGTGTGTGTGTGTGTGTGTGTGTGTGTAGGTGTGTGTGTGTGTGTGTGTGTAAGTTGTGTAATTAATTGATTTTCATTGTTGTTACCAGCGATGAAACAAGACTAATAACTTGCTGTTTTCACTGGTAAGTAACAAAATCACTGAAGTTATAACCTGCAATATAACTTTTTTTTTTTAACACTTACTGCTGA
The DNA here is from genome assembly GCA_027475355.1 of Coilia nasus. Classification (NCBI taxonomy): domain Eukaryota; kingdom Metazoa; phylum Chordata; class Actinopteri; order Clupeiformes; family Engraulidae; genus Coilia; species Coilia nasus. Next base: position 25,943,681 of record CM050201.1, read on the forward strand.
GCATGCCATAGAGAGGAGCAGAAAGTCTGAACTGCGGCAGGAATTCCAGTCAGTGATTTAAGTTTTCAATTTAACATTTTGCATCGACTCCTTGCACGTACCATTGCAATTAACATTTGCCACTGTTTTTTACATACACCGTGAAAATCTTTACACAGTTTCACTATTCTGCGCTTCACATATTGAGTTTCTATTAACAAGTTACAACAAAGATCTATATGCCTCACATTGAATTTTCCTCTTGTGTTGTGAAACACATAGAACAATTTGTAATATCTCACCTCAATATTGTATTTCACTACAGTACTCCATCATGCACTTCTACTAAGGCTCCGCCTTTTTAGGCTCCTAATTAATTGCACCAGTTTTTACTACTTTCTCAAATCAGTTCCAGTCTACCCACTGACTTGATCATGGTAACATATACATTCATCTTGCGCAAAAGTGAACTGTTGACCAGCTGTCTAGTCACAGGTATAGATACTGTAGGTACATGGTCTATCGTCCGAGGAGACTTCTGGACTTTGTTTGCCACAGAATCTCCCTATAAAGACAACCTCTTTCCATCTCAGTCTGTGACACTCACAGACTCCTCCAGGACGTCATACTGGTAAGTACACATCGGTACACTTTCCCCACTATTTTTTAATTTGTGCAAAATGTGTTTTTTTTGGGTCCTGATTTCTGTACTACGGATGTCCTTTACAGAGGCTGCAGACATGAGGCTGCTGGTTTTTCTTACCCTAACCCTTTTTGTAGGTAAGACAGTTTGTTCATTCCGGTCTCCTACTTTACCTGTTTACTCAACTCTGTTCATTGACCAGCTTGAATGAGCTTTATTTATTGTCACATGCATAGGCATACTTTGTAGAGTAGGACATGCAGTGAAATGGCTGAATTTTCTGCATAAAACGAATGGAAAAAATAAGGCATTAATAAAAGTAAAAAAAAAAAAAGCAAATGCACAGTCTAGACGGAGCGACCAGGAAAGCATCGCCATGGCAACAATCCATAATATATAATGTGCTGCTTCTCTGGCTCTCTTGGGGTGCCACTGCAAAAGGGATTCGCTGCAGTTGGTATTTGGAATGATACGGTGTAGGAGAAAGTCTTAAATTAACAATAAGTTTTATGAAAAATACATGTTTCGTACCCACAATGGTCTTAACCTTCATTCTCTGCCTCATCATTGTGTAAATAATCACATCAATCAGTCCTTTTTCTTTTAGTGCGTGATGTAAAGGCAGTGCTCAATAATGTGTTACTTCTCTTCTGGCCTCTTAGGGTGCCACTGCAAAAGGGATTCACTCACCAGGAAACAGCACCGGGCTCAGCTGGAGCTCAAGAAAGACCACTTCTGGGAGTACATCACAAAGGTTCTAAACACCAATGGGCCGGTTCTGCAGAACCTCGGACACTTGGAGCTTGGACAGGAGATCAGGTGCGAAGATTAGTCAGGCCAGCACTCTGTATTTCACATGTATACTGTACATAATATCTGAATTAAGAGAAACAATACATAAATAAGAACATATGAGAGAGAGAGAGTAAATCAAATTAAAGGCAATAGAAAGTCTTTGAACATGTACCTTGTTTAGATGTAAAAATGACACTAAAAAGTGCTCACTGTTGTAGTGCCTAAAAAGTGATTATTTTTCTTCCTTTTTCTTTCTCTTTCTTTCTTTCTTTCTTTCTTTCTTTCTGTCTGTCTGTCTGTCTGTCTGTCTGTCTGTCTGTCTGTCTGTCTGTCTGTCTGTCTGTCTGTCTGTCTGCCTGTCTCTCTGTCTGCCTGCCTGTCTGTCTGTCTGTCTGTCTCTCTGTCCACCTGTCTGTCTGTCTGTTTGTGTTGCTGTTTCTCTCTCCCTGTCCAGTACAAAGGTGTCAGAAACAACTGATGCAATCAACCAATACGTGGAGAACCTGCACAGCCAGGTGACTCCTCTGACACAGGACCTGCTGGCCAAGCTATCCCAGGAGGCCGAGCAGCTGAAGGCCCGTCTGGAGCAGGACCTGAGCGCCATCCAGGCCCACCTGGAGCCCTACGCGGAGGAGGTGCGGCTGGAGATGGAGCGGCAGGTGGAGGAGCTGAAGAGGGACGTGAGGCCGCACAGGGAGATGCTGCAGCCCGAGGCGTTGAAGGCCTCCGTGATCCGCACGGCCGAGGAGGTCAGGGGGAGCATGGAGAAGAGCGTGAGGGAGCTGCAGAGCCAGCTGGAGTCCGAGGCCGACGAGATGAAAGAGAGGATGGACAAGTACCTGCAGGAGCTGAGGGACAGGGCTGTGCCTGTGGTGGAGAATTTCAGAAGCCAGATGGCCGAGGCCGGACAGAATATCCAGCAGACCATTGTAAACTTTGGCACAGAGCTGGGAGAGAACCTGAAGAACCAATTTATTTCCTTCTGGCAGGTCCTGACCAAAATGAGTTAATTTATTATTATTATTATTATTATTATTATTATTATTATTATTATTAATATTAATATTAATAATAATAATAACAACAATAATAATAATACATTTTATTTGTTACACAGCACCTTTAAAAACACCCAAGGTCACCTTACAGAAAATTAAAAAATAAATCAACATTAAAACAGTACCAGGATACAAGGACATTTATTTGTCACATGCATAGACATGCTGGGTAGAGTAGGACATGCAGTGAAACTGCTGATTGTTCATCTAAACTGTGCATGGGGAGGGGAGAGAGTGAAGTGTGTAGGATGCAGCTGGGGGGATAGCTACCAGATGAAGGGCAAAGCCAACAATAACAAGAGCATTAAAATATTACAGCAAGTGAAATGGCTTAGAGCCCGTATGCTAACTTAAAAAGGTTTAACGTGTGCAACAGAGTCCAGTGTGCAGATGTATGAGGCAAGGGAATTCCATAATTTTACTGGTTCTGATGTGGGTGCAGAGGTGGTTTCAACCTATGCCAATTAGGTCACATTTGCGAGATGCCTCCACTTGGTCAGTATTGTTTTCTAAACCACAGTGTTCAATAAAAACAAATTTGACATTTTCATCTCATTTGTTATGGAAAATCTTTAGTGCGCCTTTATGTAATTCCCACGTAATAATTCTTCCAATTCCACAGCAAAGGTCAGTTTTCTGACAAACTGAAGTGAGGTGAAGTGCCCTCTAGTGTTGAAAATGAGTTTGTGTCCGCTGTTTACCATGCATGTTGTATGCAGTAAGTATACCTGTACATCATATAAATACTGTAAATTGATATTCAGTGAATTCAGAGAAACAATAGTCATTGGAATAAATAAAGGAAAATTAAGGACAGGGTGAAATATTCAGAAATACAGGTAGCTTTCTAATCTGGAATGGATGATTCCTCGCTTACATACACTTGAGGGCCAGAGCAGGCTCGCTGACAGTCTTGGCTGGGCCTGGGACAAGATGATGGGGCCCCATCTCCCATATTCCATAATTTAAGGAGGGACCAGTTCTCCCCTCACATAGACACATCAAAAGACACTCAAAAGACACATCCTTATCTAAATCCTCTTACACGATCTTCTGTATTCATGCTGGGGTTATTTAGCCTAGTGACTTCTCTAGCACTATGACATTTTCAGCAGGTTTTGTTAAGTCGAGATTGTCTTCATTATCATTATGATATAAATCACAAGGCTTTCCCAGCTGATTTCAAAATACAAAGTCTCACAAAGTCTCTCTCTTTTTCTCTCTCAGACTATTTTTCTCTTTCGCATAAAGAGAGAGAGAGAAAGACCCACTCAAACACACACACACACACACACACACACACACACAAACACACAGACACCTGCCTGCATTACCAGAGAATCATTTATGCCAAGAAATCTCAACTGGCAATAAAAAGGCAATAAATACAAGATGTAACTATGAGTAACCAATACCAAGTATAGTATATATTATCGCTGTACCAATAACAGGCAATAGCGTATTAGGTGGACACACTGTTATTTGGCTGACAAGGCTAAAGAGGTATACTGTGACCTTGTCCTTCTGAACATCTGATTACATTGTTAATATCAGCCTGTACATCAGTTCATCAATGACGCAGACAATATTTAAAAAAAGCGGCACCACTAAGTCACTTTTGAATCACAACCTACAAGAAATGTCCCAAAGCATTGCTGACTTCAGTGAAAACATAAGCTTGTGAAGGCTGATGGGGAACCAGTAGTTATATCTTTGGTACACTTGAAGTGAAGCTGTGAGTTGTAGACCACTGCTGTTGCCTCAAGCTGTTGAGTATTTTCTTTAGTTCGTATTCAAATTCCTAAAACCTATAGACCTACTGCTTACTACTATCTATAGTGGTATGCCTTCACTAAGGAATATTTGTAAAGAAAAAAATGCAGCTAATTGTATTTTGGCCTGTGTTTAGGTACATATAACCTTAACCTCACTGACATTATCCCTCACTAAGAAATTGTAACGAAATGTCATTAAGGGCAAATCACCATCAGCCAGTGTAATAGAAATGTGTACCAGTGTTTTTCAGGACATGTCAAGACAACCTCAAGCGATTGACACCATGTCCCTTTGGCACCAATATGATGCGACGTGGAATGTTGTGGGATGATTGTACCGCAATAAAAAAAAATGAACAGGCCATCTTTTACGGGGACATTCGGACAAAGGTTGCCATTTCATGGAGAGGGATCACTGGGATCACTGTAGGCACATACGTCATTTTCGCATGCTATAAATACTTCTCACCTGAGCACTGCACCTCACACAGCAGAAAACACCAAAACAGGTATGTCTCCAAGCCAGTTAACCTGTTTTTTTTATTTCTAACAAAGCCACAGTTTGTGATATGGCAATCTGTGGTATGATTAAAATTGGGTTATATGTCTCTCTCTTTTTAGATCACCATGAAGGTGGTAGCAGTGATAATTGGTCTGACAGTTCTCTCAGGTAAGTTTTCACTATTTAACTTGTCCAACTCTTCAACAACGATCACGACTAATGATACCTCTTTTATACGTGGAAGATGTGTATAACGCATCCACATAGTATATGATTTGATGTGATGTGACTGAGCTGATTACTTGCTCTTCTGCAGGCTGTCATGGTTGGTCCTTGCACCAAGACCCCCCCAAACCGCAGTGGGAGGTGGCTGTCGATCGCTTCTGGGAGTATGTGGATAACATGAACACCAAGGCCGAAGAGATCGGGAAGAACTTACAGAGTTCTCAGCTCGGCGAGGATTTAGAGTGAGTATAATTGTCTGCAGTCCAGTAAAGAGATATGACGAACTTATCACAACTTACTTACATGGGTTATTATACTGTAGAACACAATTCTCTTCATGGAGTGCTGAAAGCATAATGTTTTTTTTAATGTTTACAAAGAGACATGTGTGACATGACAACAAAATTCTAAACCTGTGTGTGTGTGTGCGTATATGCCAACTTGTGTGTGTGCTCATGTGCGTATATGCCAACTTGTGTGCCAGCTCACTCATCAAGGACATCACAGCAGACCTTGGCATGTACCGAGATGACCTCAACAAAAAGCTGGGTCCCTTGGCTCAGGATGTGGCAGCTAAGATGAGCGAAGACATGACACTGCTGTCCAACAAACTCCAGGACCACCTGAACGAGGCCAAGGGCAAGGCCATGGTGTACGCTGAGGAGCTCCAGACCATGGCAGAGCAGAACATAGAAGATGTGAGGGGCAGGATGAATACCTACGGCCACAAGCTGAAGAAACGTCTCCGCAAAGACACAGAGGAGATCCGCAGGTATAGGCTGCCCTCCAGTAAAGATTATCGCTCCTCTGTTTTCCCCTGCAGTGGTAAAGTCAGCAAACTATGGGTTTCCCAATCGTTGAACTCTGAAACTTTAACCTGTTGAACTATTTTATGGACTAGATTTCACAATTTATTTTTTCAATGGTTTTTTTTTTTTCATTCTTTGTTTCTGACAAAGTTTACAAGTCTTTTAGTATTGTTTACCTTTACAAAGGTTTTTCAGCAATGTTCATTTGTATCTTCAGAAAAGAATTAAATCCATCTCAAGAATCGTAATGTGATTATTTTCTTTTCCCTTCCCAGCAAAATGGCGACTTACTTTTCTGAGCTGCAGTCCCGCACGAATGAGCAGGTGGACTCCGTGCGGGTGCGTCTGGAGCCCTACCTGAGCGACGTGCGCCAGCGGGCGGAGGAGAAGCTGAACACCATTGGCCAGCTGCTGAAGACCCAGGCAGATGAAGTGATAGAGAAACTGGAGATTGAAGCCATTGGCCTGAAGGAGAAACTGGAAAAGACTGGAGAGGAGCTTCGCAAGTGGCTCCAGCCCTACACTACTGAGATCCAGGAGTACGTGAACAGCTACATGTAGACCCCTGACTGAGTGTTGCCAAAATACGACCATTTTTGTGGTAGAAATTCCTGGAATAACACGCTGATTGCCAAATCCCCTTTGTTAAAAGCACTGTTTCCACATAGTGTAATGTGATTAGGTTTGATACTTCATAACATTATGGCCATTGAACAAATAAAACACATTGCAAGCCCAGGCTAACAACTTGTTAACACAATATTGTCATACTGTGAACTGGCTGTGTAAACTCGAGAGTATCCAACTGGAGACCCCAACCCCAGATTCTGGGGGACAAAATTTGTATTGTAATATTTTTCTCAAAAACAATAAATTATGAACAAGTCCTTCTCTTGACTGTTATTGTCCAAATCTTTCCACACAGGTTAATGAAAGTAGTTTACACATCAGTGACTCACATAACCAGGTGTTCACCTAAGACAGACTGATACTAAGAAAAAATAAATTACATTTTGGGTTAATTCTGTTCAAGTAGGCCATTTTAAGTATCCTTCAGATAGGCCGGCTTTATATTTTGAATGCAATGAAAGAGGCTACAAGAGGCCGATATCAGTAGTGTGGTTAGACACGGACAAGGAAAATACATTTAAAACTGTTATACACAATAACAATCCAAACACAATTTGGGCGCTTTTTAAGGTGATATTAATTTTGAAGTCTGTCGTTTCCACACACCCTCTGCTCTCACCCTCACACGCCGCAATAAATACCTCACTTCCGGATCTTCCGGATGTTGTTTTCGGATTTATCCGTATACTGGTTGTGTCGGTGAAGACAAATATAAATACATTGTTTTACATACACACGTGTTAACAGGTTGGCAGGATTGGTTAATCCACTGTTTTGCAGAATATTCATCCCGAGAGGGTTAACAAATATGTGAATCCCGTGAGCCTTCCAGCCTGTCTCGCATGGTGAGTACACGAGTTGAGAGAGAGAAGCTAGGGGAGGAGTTGCAGGGAGCAATATGCACAGCCGTAAACTGCAAGTTTTGGAGATGATATAATTACTGATGGCCCGTGGGGCCAAAATGATCAATACCACAGTTAAGCCTTAGAGCAAACCTGTAATGGAGGCATGTTTGTACAGGGCGGTTTTATGCAAACACTTTTACTACTTGCTGCATTGCAAGTCTGTTGAGCACATTGTGGGCTAATGTTTAAAGGTGGCCGAACTCAGTGTCATGCCTGATATTTATGTCTAATGTCATGCTTGGTATTTATCAGTTCTCCATATGGCGATTTAGAGTAACTTAGTGTCTCACGCTGATTTGTGTAAAACAGTGTTGGCCTATAGTGTAATTCTAACACTAATTGTTGGATGAAAATGCAATAACAAAAACCTGCTTTATTTAATACTTACAGTCCCTGCATGTTTAAATTAATGCTTATAGTTGGGTGGGTTTGATATTTGTTTGAGTAAATTCTTATCTTAGTGTCATGTGCAGTTAATAAATCATTTCAATTGTTTTTGTAAATTAGCTACTTCTTGACAGTGTAGAGGCTGACACACATTCTAAGATCAGACCTATGATCAGAGGTGTAATTTCTCTGTATACAGGTTGTAGGTCCTGTAACCCCTTCCTTCTGGGAACAATGGCTGATGAAGGGGGAGCCTGGAGCAGCGATGGGGGACAAAGATGGGGGGCAGATTATTCAGTCCAAGGGGAAATAGATTTTACAAAAGATCTTCACAGGAGGGATGAATGGTCAGACATCTCTGAAGATGAAAGTCCTGTGGTTTATGCAGATATCTCACGTTCAGGGGAGTACCATTACCATATCATTCAGCCACAGGTATGACATCAGTGTTATCTCCTCTATTCAATAGAATAGATTAAAAGTTGCCTGTTTAAAAAAAACAATTTTCCCATTCATAACTCTTTCATTAATGAGTAATTACCTCCACCAGCAAACTGACTGTTCTTGTCAACTTTGAATTTGTCAAATATAGACATAGAATTATTGAGCTCAATGGTGGCTGCCATGTTAGACTGCCATTTTGAGAGTTTCAGCAACAACAGCTTTTTGCTTTTCTCATTGTGATATACAACCTCACCCCTATATGGTGTGTTTTTAACACAGGCTAGCTTTACGTGTTTAAGTGCGTCACAGGGATGGGGCATTGAGCAGTCTGTATTTAAGCACTAAAGAGAATGTAAATGGACCACAAAGCCTATTATCATTGTTACGCCCCACTATTGGATGGCCCTACTGGGGTGAACAACAAACACACCACTGACCCAAGTGATACACAAAACACCTTTAAAATGTAACCCAACCAGTGGGATTTATCAACACATAACACAAAGACACAACACAAAGTCCAAATCATAATACCCAATCCCAGGCTGAGAGGCAACAGCTGGCAGTCCCACACCAAAAGCCTGTCCTTGGCAGCAGAAACCAGGTGGTTTTAAGCTCCTAATCAGCGCCATCCCAGCACATGACCATCTGAGCAGGTAGCAGGTATGGGAGAGAGAGAGGGACAAACAGCACAGGAGACACAAAACACATACAGCCGTAACACCCCCACCCTTAACACAATGAATAAGTAGTTGCACATAGTTACATTCAACCTATAATGCAAAACATAATACAAATCAAGCTATTTGTTCATTGTAAAACACTTGGAAATTGTGGTAAGAAGGCCGTAGGAAATATGCACATTCAGTCTACTTAAAAACATAGCGGCTACAACAGAACCGGAAAACACACTGCACTCTCTGAACCTGTTCTGTCAAAAGTGCAGAAAACACAGTACACAACAAAAGTATACAAATTTACATTGAGGCAAACATTTTACAAAACAGAAAAGAAAAGAAACACAGGCTTCACATTTCCTACTATGCCCAGACCTACAACTCAACCCACCACTAGAAAATAAACTCGACCACCTGGTGAGCAGGTGGGCTGATGATATTAGAAAAGGTCTGGCATGTAGACACCCATATTAGGGCCCAACAACTATACAAATTAAACAGGCCTTCAAATAAAGCCATCAAATGTTATAAAAATCAAATTTGGCACTGCTGCTGACAAAGACAGGTGTTAACTAGGGTCAAGGTGGTTAAAACAAGATTAAACACATAATTGAGGTGCTGCAACTGAATAGAAAACCAAGCAGCCAAACAGGTAGCCATGTAAGCAGGTGCCACTCCCACTAAAGAAAATGGCTACCCCCATGAGGTGAACAAAGAAACAAGGCACAAGTTGCCACATTCCCACACCAACACAGTAACAAAAAGGTGACCAACACAAAAATGGAGTGCAACAGACACAAGCCAAAAGGGTCGGCACAAAGTAGCCAAGCTACATTATTGCCACTCACCAACACCAACACACAAAGACCCCACAAAAGTGAACTGCCACTACCACAAGACAAAATGGACACCATGCGGCCTTAAACCACATACGAAAGTTACTGTGAGATGTAAGTAGTAACAACGCACAAAGTGACCTGACAAAATTGGGAGAGCACATCCACTACACAAAGATCCACTGATCTGTGGAGTAACTACAGCCCATACAAATGGTCAAACACCAAATTAGCTGCATTTGGACACACAAAAACAGTAACAAACACAAGTGACCACACCAAATGTAGGCTGCAACTACCAACACAAAATGGCCACACAGTAGTCAACCACTACACAAATGTTGCCAACTTACACGGAAGCTGCAACCAACAAGTAACCTACCCAAATGTGGAGTGCAACTACTACACAAAAATGGTCACAAAATTACTGTATACAAAAGTCCACAGCTACGCTTCACACAGACATACATTACCTCATGGGTGTTCAATCCCGGACTCGAGCCCCCATTTATTTCGCCCCACTGCTGGGGCAAAAAACAAACCCACCACTGACCCAAGTGATACACAAAACACCTTTAAAATGTAACCCAACCAGTGGGATTTCTTAACACATAAGACAAAGACACAACTCAAAGTCCAAATCATGATACCCAATCCCAGGCTAAGAGGCAACAGCCGGCAATCCCACACCAAAAACCTCTCCTTGGCAGCAGAAACCAGGTGGTTTTAAGCACCTAATCAGCGCCATTCCATCACATGACCATCTGAGCAGGTAGCAGGTATGGGAGAGACAGAGGGACAAACAGCACAGGAGATGCAAAACACATACAGCCGTAACAATCATTTAAAAATGAGCGGTAACACATTATGTTTGTTTACACTAAACACAGTGAAAATGGCACTGTGTAAAATGAAGTGCCATGGTTTTAGAGTGGTGATGGTAATCAACTCTACTATACACACCCTAAACAAACAAATGGATAAATAAATAAAACAAACAAGCAAACAAAAAAAAAAAAAACAATGCAGTATGGGGTATCCTCGTGTAACAAGCAAGACTAAATACCATAGAATAGATTGTGTAGATAAAATAGATTAAATGTTGTGTTGTAACTCAAATTGGTTTTACTCTTGTTTATAATCGTACTCTGTTTATAATGGTTTTAAAATGCAGGTTTTAAATTACAGGTTTTAAAATGCAGGATTTAAATCTAAGGTTTAATTCTCTGTTATGATTGATAACCCAGTCAGTCTTAAAGGATTTGAGGTCTACAACCCCTAACTTCAATAACTGTAACAATCTGTGTGTGTCTGTGTGTGTGTGTCTGTGTGTGTCTGTGTGTCTGTCTGTGTGTGTGTGTGTCTGTGTGTGTGTGTGTGTGTATGTGTGTGCACTTAGGGTACACCAGTTGCCATGTATGAAAATGAAGGAGTGCTCAGAAAGGAGGAAACACCAGCAGCCTCAGGTTTTCCATATCAAGAAAGCGTTGTGTGGAGAGAGCATCAGCATGTTGCCCGACCTGAAGTTTCTTCACAGAGCATGGCATACATGCCTACACCATATCCACCTGCACTCTGTCAGATGGCACAGAACACTGGGCCTTCTTTTTTGTATCATGGAGTACTTGGAGAGGGAGAGAAACTGAACAGTAACAATACATCTGTTACTGTGCAAAAAATCTCAGCAGAAAGAAACGAAGACCTGTCTAACAATGTCTTTTACCAAGGCTCGCAACTTGAGGTAAGCTGTAAATAAAGACATATTGTAGATTTAAAATGTAAGTGATTTATCTTTTTAAAAAGAGTTATTGCTGTGTTGTGTAGATAAATGCATTCCTTTTACTTGTATCTATTTGACAGAAGCTTTATCCAAAGCTATCTAAATCTGAGACATAGGTTTAATGCACTGATGCCTCGATGTTTACTTGTGTTATACAGGGGACACTATCGGTGACAAGCAGCTTGGCCAATGAACCAGCAGCAAAGCTAGAAACACTGGAAACAGCTCCCATGGGTCTTTCATCACAGAAAGAACCTCATCCACCAGACACCAGCTCTTCAGGACAAAGCCTCAGTTACTTAAATACTACGATGTTGCCACTGGAAGGAACCTACTTACCCTATAGAGAGGGACAACTAGAGGGCAAAGTAGAATCTGGACATGACAGTTGCATGACTTTGAGGGAGCAAGTTGCATCAGGTATCACTGGATTTCTGTGTAGTGCAGCCTTGCCATTAGTCACTTGTCATAAAGTTGAAACGTCAATTCCATTGGAATGCTTATCACAGCAGTGTGGTGCAAACCCCAGTGTACCACAAGAGAAAGATATTACGTTGTCTAAAAGTGAACCATCTCCTACCAGATCTGACAAGAGAATAACCATGACTGACCAGCATTTCTTGAAAGAATGTAGCGAGAAAAACTGTTTAGATGTACCCGGTCAGGGCTGTACTAATATTGACAGCTCAAAGGTTATGAAGCATCTGTCTTTGGCAGAAATGGACAGCCTGAAGGACAGAGGTCATGCACAGTTAGGTGTCATTGGAGTTCTTAAGAAACAAAAACGGAAAGTGTGTCGGCGCCAGAAGAAAAAGGCCGTCTTAAAAATGGCCGAACTTCTGGAAATAGCTAAAGAATCGGGGGGCGACATTAAAGACGCATGTCATACAAATGGTGCCAGTGATATTAACATGCAACAGAGTGACATGCAAAGACAGAATGTCCAGCTTAACTACACAAATGAGAAAAGCCTTCCATCCTCTACTTTCTTTCAAAGTCCAGTGACAGAAAGCATTTACAACTCAAGTGTACCTCCACTATCTAAAAGTCACATTCAAGACCCACTGACTCATTCATCCAAGTGTTTGGACGAACTGCCCATTAATTCCAGCAAATCCAATGTAAAATCAGCATTGCACAAACGGCAAAAAACGCAAGATTCATCCATTTTTAGTGTTCCTCAGGTTCCCCAGGAGGGAGCAGCAACTGAGCTGGCCCAAAAGACAGGTCCGATATTTTCCGGCCGCAAAAAGGGCATACGAAAAACACAGAATAAAAAAACAAATGTGGAGGAGGACAGAGTGGACAGTCTAAAGCAACCTGTTGACAAGCAAGGCAGTGGTATGACATCACTGCAGGAAGAAGGAAACCCTCCACTCACAGATGACATTCGTGCGATGAAACTATCCTCAAAACCACGTAGTAAATGTATCGGTGCCAAGAAAAGCTTTAAAAAGAAAGACAAGGTAAAACAAAGTCCGGACTTTGAAGACTCTTGTGACAAGAAATGTGATCTTCCACAAAAAAATTCTGTGTTTCAGTCCCAGACCTCAGAAGCTGGTGTACATTCCCAGATGCACTCGACAGTTGAACTGCCAAAGAAACTGCAAAAAAAGACATCTGTGAAGTCAAGCAAGGCTAAGCGTCAAGCAAACTTTCTACCAAAAACTGTTGACTCACAGAATATTTCCCAGAAAAAGCTTGAACATGCTGGTGCAGTTAAAGACAAAAACAAAAAGACAAGAAAACAAAGCCAAGCTAAAAGTGGCACTCCAACAAGAAAAAAGGCTGCAATCGCTGATACACATAGTGAACAAGAATTGCCGTGTGAAACCATTGAATCGACTGACTTGCAAGTTATGACACATAAAGACACAAATCACCAGGCATTAAGCTCTCCTGATGAACATAAGGCTGAACATATTAGTACTGGTGTGAAGAGACATGGCAAAGAAGGTAGAGGCCCAAAGAGGAAAGGTAACGCCAAGACAAAAAGGAATATGACTGTTGAAGAGAAGGGAAAAGATGGCATGACTGAAAGAGAGAAGAAAGACCGCTTGTCAATCAAAGAACATACTGCTCAGAGTCTTACCATTGCACAACCAACACTGAGAGAAAAAAAAGCAAAAAAGAGGAAAGCCTCAGGCTGTGAAGAAAACGGATTGAATTTGAATAGCTGTGGTGTTGAAAAGATACCCAACTCGTCTGGCTTCGCATTACATGAAATAAACCATTCCATTTCACAACATCAGTCAGCAAAGCTAGGCTCCAAGGTTGAGCCCACACCAAAAATGTTACGTCGTCGTAAAAAAGCCTGTAAAAAGGGAACACACAGTGCAAAAGCCCGTGGACCTTCACAACCAGTTTTGACAGAGGACCTTGTATTAAAAACAGACAGTGTAAATCACACAACTTCAGTTCCTCGAAGTACTGGCACAAAACAAAGTAAACAGCAGACGGAAAAACTGTGTGATTTTAAAGAAGAGAACAAGTTCTCAGAATTCAGGAACAATACAGGCTTTCAAGATAGATGTGTGATGTCACCACAGAAAACACAACCAATCCTGAAAGGTAGCTGTTCAAAAAAGCTCAGACTTTCCAGGGCACAGTCCGCTCCCCAGGACATAGCTTTGACTGTGGTAACTGCTGAAGCAGCCCCTAAGGCTACAGATGTGACGGTACCTAAAGAAGAAAACGTTCAATTTTCAATTGCCAATACCAGTTTTGACTTTGCAGAGGAAGAGTTTCATGTTCCTGTCATAAAAGTAACACCCAGGAATGACTTTTCATTCGAAATACAGCCTGAACAAAGTGCCGGGAAAAAGCATAAAACCAACGGTGGGCTGGTTTCGAATTCAGCTGAAATCAAATCTCAAATATCTCAGGAAAGGTCCAGCAACACCCTGTCAACATTACCCGAAATAAAACCACAGCCTCTTAGTATCCCACTTACAGCTGCTAAACCAGTGAAAAAAATCTCAAGCAAACGAAGGAAACAAAAATACTCTTTGAAAGAGTCAGCTGTAGGGCACAATGAGGTGGAGAAACTGAGAGAAAGCAGCAGTGACCAAGTTGACGAGCAGCAGCATCAGTGCACAGAGATAAAACCGGAACAGGCAGAAAATGCACCATCTGCAGGTGACATGGAATGCCCTGCAGGTGTACAGCAGAGTTCTTCAATACAAGTAAGTCCCTTGTCAATGTTAAAACGAAAAGCTGGGAGACCATTCAAGAAAAAGACACTGTTAAGAATGGCTAAAATCTTAAAGATAGTTCAAGAAGGTGAGTCTTGTTCTACTAAAAAGTGTGACAGTACTGACTATCTTCATGGAACACTCCAAGAAAAACAGCTTCTTCAGCCACCAAGAGTAAAGAAGGAGAAGGGAGCCGTACCTCTGGTCACTCCTACAAGAAGGTCACTTCGAACTGGCAGAACAGAGGTCGACCACTTGTCTTTGTCAACAATCTCCATAGACACAGATCATGAGGGACATGCTGACACGTCATGTTCAAGTCCTTTAAATGGACAGTCTTTGTTTGTGGAGGGCTTTGGAAATACAGTAGCCCAGGACTCTGAAAAAATTACGGTGGATGACACTGATGAACAGGACCCTCAGAAATTGATTCAGGTTGAGACCACAACTGTGCGACCTCTGAAGAAAAAGAAAAAAATTAAAGCAAAGAGGAAAAAGGGAACACAAAAGGGCAATCAGCAGTTGGCAAGAGCTTCCTCCATTCAAAAGGACGATCTTTTATCAAATTATAAAAGTGGAGATGGTAAAACCACAGAGATAAAACTGGAAGAGGCTGAATTTGCATTGTCTGCAGTAGACATGGGACATCTTGCAGGGTTACAGCAGAGTTCCTCAAAACAAACAAGTCCCTCTGCGACGTTAAAGCAAAAACCTGGTAGACCATTTACAAAGAAGACAATGTTAAGAAGAGGTAAACTCAGCAAAGGAGTTCAGGAGGGTAAGTCTAGTCCCATTGAAAATTGTGATTTTACTGACTGTGTTGAAGGATTAAATCAAGAAAAACCCCAGCATCGGCCCCCAAGAGTGAAGAAAGAGAAGGAGTCCAAGCCAATACTCACTCCTACAAGAAGGTCACTTCGAGCCTTGGGTTCTGGCAGAGCACAGACTGACCATCCATCTTTGTCAGCTACCTCCAGGGACTCCGACCATGAAGGGGATACTGACACGTCTTTGTGTGAAAAGAGTTCCGCCAGTGAATTATCCCCAGGCTGTAAGAGAACTGCATTAAATGAGACAGATAAACAGGATCCTGAGAAAGTGACTCAAAGTGAGATGACAACTGTGAGGGCTCTGAAAAGAAAGGGGAAAAGAAAAACATTGAAACCTAAGAAAAGGAAAAAAGGATGGAGAAAGCTTTATCAACAGTTAGCTAGTGTTACATCAACTCAAGAGGACGGCCTATCACCAAGTAATGAGGATGACGCCAATGTTAATGGGGAAGATGGAAAAAGCACAGAAATTAAGCCAGAACAGGCTGAATTTGCATTGACTGCAGTAGACATTGGACATTCTGCAGGCTTACAGCAGAGCTCCGCAAATCAAAGTCCCTCAGCCATGTTGAAGCGAAAAGTTGGTAGACCATTTAAAAAGAAGACACTGTTAAGAATGGCTAAAATTCTGAAAATAGTTCAGGAAGAGAAGTCTAGTGCTACAGGAAATATGACCATCGCTGACAACTTTGAAAGAGTACTCCAAGTAAAACAGCAGCAACATCAGCCACCAAGAATAAAGAAAGAGAAAATGATTACACCAGCAATCTCTCCTAAAAGAAGGTCACTTCGAACTATTGAGTCTGGCACGACAGAGAGCAGTGATTCATTTTTGTCTACAACTATCGCTGTGGATACTGATCATGAAGAAAATGCTGACACATGTTCAAGTGCTTCAAATAGCCAACCTTTGTCTAAGGAGGTCTTTGAAAACACATTAGCCCAAGACTCTGAGAAAACCACAGTGGGTGAGACTGATCAACAAGATCATCAAGTGACTAAAGCTGAGACCACAGTTGTGAGAACTCTGAAGAAAAGAAGAAAAAGAAAAGCACTGAATTCTAAGAAAAGTAAGGTGGGATGGAGAAAGCATTGCCAGCAGCTGGCTAGGGTTACTTCCACCCAAGAAAAGGTTCTTTCATTAAGTAATGAAGATGGTGCTTCTATACCCACTAATGATGCAGATGTTTCAAAGAAGGTCTCATCTCCCCCGGTGTCGAGTGAAGAGGAAGAACAAGACTATACTATTTTGCACTCCCCACAGGCAGCATCTGGACCGTTGGAAGCTTCAACCACAACACTCAACCAAGAGAATGATGATGCTGAATGTCATAAGGCGCTGTCTTCAAACAAAATAAAGCCGAAGAGTGGGTGTACCCCGAAAGAGAAGGCTTCTATAAAAACGCGTAAATCAGTGGCAGTTACGCAAACAGGATCTGAACTAAGTGAATCCCAGCTTCAAGCAGATAGGTTAAAACTTCCCAAAGATGTCACAACACTAAAGGCAGAAGAGTCATCACAACCAGTTTCAGTTGCACAAGCCACAAAGTTAAGGAGGTCTTCACGTGGTTTAAATTCCACCGCATCCTCTACAGTAGACCAGGAACAAAGTCAAACCACACACAACTCTTCAGAAACAACACTGTCCACACTTACGGAAGCCAAAACTGAGAAGCTAATACATGTATTACTGAATGATGAAAATGATCGTAAAGTGATCACAAAAGATGATGACCCTTCTTTTGAAAAGCAATCCAGTGATTTAGGCCCTTCCTGTACAAATGACCAGGAAGTAGTCTCTGTGCCTGGACAGTCAAAGCAGAAGAAAAAAAGGGGACAGAAGCGAAAATGCAGTCCTAAAGCTTCTCAAACAGTGGAATCTGCTGGGGTCGCAGACCCAACAAACAACTTAGGTGCCTCTCTCCCAGTTGCCTTCACAGGTTCTAATAGTCAAAGTGCAGCTAATGAACAAGAAAGTACTTTGAAAAAAAGTAAGCGTATAACAGAAATGCCAGTGAACAGGGGAACCAAGGCACAGAAGAAGACCTTATTAAAATTGTCAGAAGATCAGTCGTCTGATGCCTGTTCAGAAAAGATGGATGCAAGCATTAAAGCAACCGACACTATTACACCAGATTTCAAGATTCATACTCCACTCAAATCAAGAACAATTGTACCCAGCTATGAAACACTTAGAAGGTCTAGCCGAACCTCTAAAACAGCCTCCATTTTTTACCGCAGTGAAGAACATACACCTCCATTTGGTGAAAGGTCCTCGTCTCCCACTGAGTGCAGCCAAGACGATATGCAAAGTCCTGACAAAACACTTCACCCCTCTACAACAACCTCAGATGACCCTACAGAGGGACATGTTGTGTCTGCAGTTTCATCAGACACTGTTGAAATATCAACTAGCTGTTCAGTTACAGACAAAGGTAATCAACCTCACCTAGAAACAAGTGCACCAGTAGATAGTGAGATAACACCTAGGGCTCAAGATTTAAGTCCACTTGGGGTTAAAACAGCCGAAGCACCACACCTTACAGTGGAAAAGAAAAGGCGTCGTAGAAAAATAATGGGATGGGACACCAGAAAGAAATCAAAACGAGGAACTTATAATGATGATCAAGTAATTAAAAAACCTGATGCACAAAATGTAGAGCTAGCTGTAACTGAAGAAAACAATGACAGTTTTGCAAACAGTAGTGAGCCTGATGGTGATGTATTGTTTGTGTCAAAACCTCTGGACGAAGATCCTGAAGAGGATTCTCATCCAGCTGATGGGGAAATGTTTGAAAATGTGTCAGGGCACTCTGACTGCCAGACATTATCGTCACTTAATGCACCTTCCCCTTTTCAACTAGAAGATAAAGAAGTTGAGGGACGCACGTATTGTAAAGAAGAGGTTAAAAAGCAAGGTATAATGGCTGCATTGTCAGAAGGTCAGAATGGGACACCACAATTTGCCAAAAAGGCCCGAACTTCCATTATCTGCAGGTTCTGTAAACGTTCTTTTCGCCATATATCTGCCTACACTGTCCACCAGCGACTTCATACAGGTGAAAGACCCTATCAGTGTCAGCAGTGTGGAAAGAGATTTTCCGAACTGTCCAAGTTAAAGTCTCATCGAAACGAGCATAAATCACAAGGATTAATACAGTGTCCTTGCTGTAGTCAACGATTCTCCAAAAAAGAACAGCTGATCACCCACTTTAAAGTTCATCTACCCAATGCAGAAAACATTACCTCTGATGAGAAGCGGAGCCAGGCATCCCCCAGTAAATCTTCCACTCACCTGAAGAAATCAACAGGTAATTCCTTTAGCTGCTCTGTATGTAGCGAAACCTTTCCCAGCAAGCAAAAACTGCAAATTCATACGCACATTCACGAAGATAAGCAGTTCTCATGCAAAGACTGTGGCAAGACCTTCAGCACGCAGTCTAGCTGCAGTGCTCATGAGCGAGTCCACTGGCCCCTCAAACCTTATGCCTGCTCAGTCTGTGGAAAGGGTTTCAGAAAACTGCAGGCCCTGAAGGCCCATTCCCTTGATCACACTGGAGAGACCCCTTTCTTCTGCTCTCATTGTGGCTACGCTTGCAGTGACTTACAAACACTTAGGGCACACCAGGCCTCCAGGATTTGCTCTACAAAAAAGCAAGACGATATTGAAGGCTTTTTGATTCAAATGGGAGTGGATGGTCAGGTGAACACTCCAAACCTTTTTAAATGCCACTTGTGCAAGAAACTTCTCAACTACTGGTGCCAGTACACCCTCCATCTGCAGACTCACACAAAGGCTCACCCTTATCTGTGTGATACATGCGGCCAGAGCTATGACAGGGACTCTGACTTAAGGGTTCACTGCAGAGACTGCTGCAAGTCCAGTGGTGAGGAGAGAGCCTGCTGTGGACCCTTGTCTGACATTTGGAACAGTCGAGAAACAGAAGAGGTCCCTCAGACTTCTCATGAGCCACAGTCCCCAGAACATATGGATGAGGTATGTTTGATTTTGAATGATCAGTCATCAGTCATTTCTCAGAGTAATTCCCCAACCAATGCTAGCATGCACGGAGAGGACCTACCCCAAAGTGATGACAACCCAGAGCCAGTCCTGTCCTCTCCATCTTCTCCTGCTCGGTCTGATGTGAGTATTTTATCCTCACATCCATCTCTTGACTGCTATATTGTGTCAACTTTTTGTTCCCGTACAAGGACGTCACACAAGAGGTTTGAGTGTCAGCACTGTGGACAGAGATTTAGGCTGTCAAGTATTTTACATGCCCACTTGCAAACACACTTATCTGGAAACAAGTATACTTGTGGACTATGTGGTCGTGTTTTTCAAAGGTGGCATAAGCTATGGTTGCACCAGCGCCTTCATCAACAGAAAGGTCGATCCTTCTCGTGCTCAGACTGCAACGTGCAGTTTAGCTTCCTGGCTTTGTACAGGCAGCATTTACAGGAACATGCGGAGCAGAGACCTTACGCCTGTCCACTGTGCCCAGAAACATTCCTTAGCGAAGCAAATCTCAACACTCATCAGAGTGAGAATCACAGGCTCCGACGAACACTGAAATGTGACGTTTGTGGAAAGGGTTTCTCCAGCTTGAGAAACTGGGTGAAGCACAGTCTGCTTCATAATGGTCGCAGTTCCCACAGGTGCCTCTTATGTGACCAGTCATTCACCAACAACCGTGCTCTGCAGGACCACTTGAAGATGCATAACAACGACCTCCGCTTTCCAACATCTGAAATTCCATCAGAGCCTCTTCTATTTCCACATCAGTGCTGGAGGTGTAACGCCAGCTTTTCAACTGGAGAGTTGCTTTATGCTCATCAAATATGCCATGCTGTTGGGGGTAAGCCTCCACCCTGGCCAAGGGGTCCTCTGGCTGCCCATGGAAACGCCAATGCTGTGACAAGCACAGCGCCCCCACCTACTGTTCTGGAACCATCTTCTGTTCCGGAGCAACCTGAGCCACAACAAACTCCCATTCCAGAGATAAATGATGAAAGCCTGTTTGTCTATGCCCATCCTGACAGTCTCTATGTGGTCCCAGACCCCACTCCACCACCGCCACGTCCTACCCACTCCTTTTCACAGTCCAGTGGCATGTCCACATCCCAAGCTTCAAACCACATATCGTCTCAGCAGACCATTGTCCTGGATGAGGAGGATTCTCTCAGAGACACTACAGACACCAGCTTAAATGCTCCTGGCACCAGTCAAACCATTCCTGACACTAGTTCAAATCAAGATGGTAATCTACCTCAAACCAGCAGCCAACAGAGCATTACAGAGTTAGTGTCCAACATGCCCCAGGTCCAACATACACTGTCTCCCAAACACAAGTCTAATGATAGAGTCAAAAGTTTCTCAGTCACTATTAAACTACACGACTCAAGGGGCTTTGAATGTGCTGACTGCAGTAAAGTCCTTTCCAGTGCTAAACTGTTACATAAACATTACCTGAAACATGCAAAAGGGGTGCTAGCAAAAATTCACATTTAATTTTTTTGTAGTCTTTGAGATGTCATTATTTTCAAAGATATGTTGATTTCATTGTAGTGCCTGGACACTTATTTTCTGAATACCTCAGGTAGCTAACCGTCCACCACATTTTGCAGCTAAGTTGGAATGTGTTGATAAAGAATGTCTTTTAAACGAGTGTTAAGGATATGATAAAAGGTGATAAGTATGTATGTAGCTTGTCATGTCTACTTTTCCACCAGTGTGACCATCCAGTGTTTGTCAGCAATTTTGGTTGCTGTTCAGTATGTGAAAGTCATTAGGTAAACAGTCTTCCTCCTTGTGGAAAAGTTTTTTTTTTTTGTGATGTTATACTATACACAACACAGTGCAAGAAACTGGGTCAAATATGCCTCTATTACATGTCTACACTGTAATACTTCTTTTGACATGCATGTGTCCTTTTTTGTTTTACGTTGAGGTTGTGCCTTCAAAAAATACTGCCACCAGAAAGAAAATCATGTATAATCCCCGTCTTCTCCCTTGTTGAGAGTGCATCAGTTGCCTGAAGATGCTGGATGCCTTTAGCTTGTATAGTTTATATGTATATTTTTGTTACTAGTTAAATTGTAAATGATAGAGAGCCAAGATACTGCATAGACTTCACACAGTATTTCCATTCCTGTAAGCTGCATTCAGAGGGGGGTGTATTTCTTATTCCATGCATAGACTAAACTGTAACGTAGAACTAACATTGTCTATAATGTCTGCTTTCATTTTTATACTTAATCAAGTAATAGCATGTTGAGTCCAGCGAACAAATGAATGTTGAAGGTGACTGCAAAGGGGACATAGCTGAAATGCACACAATCTTATACATATTTACCTGTAACAAACAAAGCTAGTCTGTTTAAATACAAATTCACTTAGTTTTTATAATTTCTCATCTTCTCTGTCTACTCAAGATATTTTATAAATAAAGTTAAAAATAGTCGTTTCCTGTGGTGTGTTCCATTTGAACTATGCTTTGTCTGCTAAGAAAAATGATGTCTACACCGCTTTTTAAATGAGGGACCATGATCTCCCTTTTTCTCTAATATATACAGTTTCTTAAAACATATACACATTTTCTTATAACATACACGCTTCAAGTTAATTAATCAATTAATCAAATTATAAAGTACAATGCAAGCAGAAGACAATGTCACCTTCAGTCCATCACCACTTTATTTGCAATAGAAAAAAAAAATCAAAAAGTAAAACAATAACAGTTTGGGCCTAACCTACACTTGAGGTGTATCAGATGCATAAGCAACATCAGTTCTGTAGCAAGAGAGAAAAAGGGACAATGAATGAAACTTTTGCTTTTTATATTAAAACTTTTTTTAAAATTTATTATTATTGTATGTTACCGCAGTCATCCCCCATCTGTCCTTTTTATGTAGTTTCTGTTCATCCGCCTGTAAGTCTAGTTAATGATGGAGCTGTCCATTGCTGCATACTGTTGAGGGAGGTTGTTTAGTCTGGGTAAACACATTTCTCTTCGCCCGTCCCGTCACATCACATCCCGTCCAGTCCTGTTTGGCGTCATCAGTCTGTGGGTCGTCCATTTCTTTTCTCCATTAAGTCACCCCTGTGTGTGTGTGTGTGTGTGTCTCTCTCTCTCTCTCGCTCTCATTTCTTCTTCTCGTCTTTTTTGCCCTCTGGCGGCTTGGAGCCGGTCTGTGAGGCCAGGGAGCCCATGGCGTTGCGTATGGCCTCGTTGTTGGGGTCCACGCCGGGCAGGTTCTCCAGGACGCTCTGGAGGAACTCGGGGTCCTGCATCACATCGTAGTCCTCCTCCTCCTGAGGAAGAGTCACCAGGTTATGAACTCAACAGCACGTTAACCACCAAAACCAAACTTTTATACGTTAACCACCAAAACCTTTTTTAAACAATAAAATGATGAGTCAAAAGCAGGCGAAGAAATGGAGCTAACGCCAAAAGCAATGGTCAGTTAATTAAATTAATGAATGCATTTCACAAATGCTTTAACACAGACGTACACATGTAGCAATAAAATAAAAATCACAACCAAAAGTTAAAAAAAAAAAACATGGTGGCCAGTTATGCAAAACTGGGGAAAAAAGCACACATACACACGTAAAAAAAACATCTTTTAACTGGTGAACTGTGAATATTCTCTGTCTGCGTTGCAAATCCTGGGTAGGGAGGGTGCTAACGAGTGAGGACAGATAGATCATTTTTCGCTGCTGTACCTTAGTGGACTCTGTGGTGTCCATGGGAGCACTGGTGTCCATTGCAGACTCGCCGAACTCTGATCAGAGACGACACACACACACACACACACACACACAGATATGAGAGTAGATGACTCGTCAGGTCACGATAGGCAAAATCTTCACAGAAATAACATGGAGATTTTAGCTTCAAACACATGCTGGGCTGTACTTGGGGCCTATACACATACATTCACATGTATTTATGCGTGTAGGCCTTACCTTGCTTTCCTTAATCACATTTATGTGTGTGTATGCACATACCCTTGTGTGTGTGTGTAGATAGATGTAGATGTAGAAGTAGATGAAGGCTATTATTACCATCACATGCTTTGGGCATCTGGGTAATGCAATGACATACATCTAAACTCATGTAAACTGTGTATAATTGGAGCTGTTCTACTCTCATTCACCAATCATCTGGTATACACCAGCATACGTTTTCTGGCCCAACAGGGTAAATCTGAGCAGTGTTAACAGTTCAGTTCAGTGCATGTTTAAAAAGGCATGTGGGTTCTATAATGTATGTGTGTCACAAATCTCTCCTTTCCACCAATGAACCCAAGAGAGGTTACTGAATGTAAATTGCATTTTGACTGTGTGTGTGTCTGTGTGTGTGTGTGTGTGTGTGTGTGTGTGTATGTGTGTATGTGTGTGTGTGTGTGTGAGAGAGAGAGAGATGGACAGACAGATAGACAGACACTCACCCCCCCCAGCCAGGGACATCTGCATGGCGTAGGCAATCTGCTCCTCCTCGGTCATGCTGCTGAAGTCTGGTAGGGCAGCAACACCCGACTCAGGTTGGGACATCTTCAGCAAAGCCTCCTCCGACTCTACACACACACACACACACACACACACACACACACACACACACACACACAAAAGGGTTAGCATGCATGACAACAGCTGGGCCTAATGTGCTACCTGTGTCATCCGTCCCCTGTGGCTGCTTACGATGATCACTGTGGCAGTGGCTGTGAAGGATTTGAAAGGGTTAATCACAACAATAAAGGCAGTTCTACTGCAAACACTAAGGCAGAAAAAACAAGGTTATCAAGATTTTACCTTCAAATACAATTTTCAATGATAAAACAAGAATAGACGGGTGATTGGTCGGGAGAGGTGAACCTGACATGATATTCAGTCCTCGTGGCAGAGTGTACACAGATGCTTTGTTGACAAGCGGTGAGGCAGGGCTGCCAGCTAGAGTACCCCATATAAATGAGTGAGATAGGGCTGCCAGCTAGAGTACCCCATATAAATGAGTGAGATAGGGCTGCCAGCTAGAGTACTCCATATAAATGAGTGAGATAGGGCTGCCAGCTAGAGTACCCCATATAAATGAGTGAGATAGGCTGTGAGGCAGGGCTGCCTGCTAGAGTACCCCATATAAATGAGTGAGATAGGGCTGCCAGCTAGAGTACCCCATATACATGAGTGAGATAGGGCTGCCAGCTAGAGTACCCCATATAAATGAGTGAGATAGGCTGTGAGGCAGGGCTGCCAGCCAGAGTACCCCATATAAATGAGTGAGATAGGCAGGAATGGGAATCTGCACCAGCCACCAATCCACCAAACCAGCCAAATGCTGGTAAAATGTGAAAGTCACTGGTAGATTCCGAACACAAAATGTACTGTTTACTGTTGAGTGGCTGGTAAATTTTACCATTTATTTGTCAGTGTCTGGTAAAAAAAATCACATTTTGCAAATGAATTTCCACCCCTGGAGGGAGCGCTCTATCAGTAATCGCGGTTGTGTGTCATGTGTGTGTGTGTGTGTGTGTCGTGTGTGTGGAGGAGGGGCCTCTCTTACCGTCTGCGGTGGGGGTGGGGATGCCGGCCTCTGCTGCGGACACCGCGGCTGCCCTGCGAGCCTCTTCCTCCTGCCGCTGCCTCTGCTCCTCCATGGACACACGCAGGGCCTGGGGGTGGGGGAGGGGCACGGGGACAGGCATTAGCAATACCCAAACGCCACCAAAGGTGGCAAGACATGTGGCATATGGGAAGACATGGCCCTTTAGTTTACTGTATAGAGTATAACACTTTCATGGACACGCGCAGGGCGTGGGAGAGGGGAGGGGGAGGGGCATTTGGAAGCAAATGGCCCTTGAGTATACTGTATACAGTGTAATACTTACAGGGAACCTGTAAATGAGTCTTTAGGTGTTAGTACATAAAGACTTTAAGGTGCAGAAAGTATCCCGAAGCACATAGCTCTTTTTTTGTTAAAAGCATATAAAATGACGGGTACGTTTTGACACAGCCACCTTCAACATCATCTATCACAAATGAAATTCAATAAAGTTCAACCCCTTATAAATTCTCAATTTCCAAAAATAAATTGGAGCATTGTTGCACTGGGCAGCCTGAGCTTGAGCAAAACAATGGACATTTACAAAAAACAGGACATTCATTCCACTGCCCTAAAAAGTAGAAGTAGCCCAATGTGGAAAAAATGACAGTGCCATTTCAGGTAATGACGGCATGCGATCTTGACCCAATTCTTAAATAGCTCCCTCTTCCCTTCCTGACCTCATGACCCCTGACACACACTCACCAAGGCAAGCTCGGGGTCTGCGCTGGGATCCACGCCGAACTCGAAGTCGCTGGCGCCCAGGCCCATCATGGTGCCACCCTCGCCGGCCAGGATGGGGGAGGAGAGCAGGGCGTCGGCCAGGCTGGGGCCCGGAGGCACGGTCACCAGGTGAGAGCCGGTACCCTCCTTCCCATTGAGCGTGTTGATGAACGCCGTCAGCTTCTCTGTGTTTGCCTCCTTAGGAACGAGGAAAGGGCTGTGTTAAGGGTCACGTGATCAGAAGTAAGGCACACTCAAACCTAAATGGAGTGAGCTAAACCTGACTGCTCCAGTACCCAGTCTTTGGTCATGTCTCAAGATGGGTCGGCTAATTAGTAAGAATTATAGTAAAAAGGCAGCAAATTGTACACTAAAGCTAAATCATTTATTTGTCATCTATGAAAAATTAAGTTTAAAATTCCCGTTTCCCAACCATATACCACATGTCAATCAACACTGGAGCATATGTGACTCTGATGAATGCTATTAATTTTGAGCTCAGTACTGATCTGATACTATAGGTTGGCCATCTCTTACCTCCTCACCGAAGTTCACCACGTCCACATTGACCTTCTCCTTCTTCAAACGCTTTGCCAGTTTGACCAGCTAAAGAGGACAAAAACAACAACAAATAAAAACAAAACCAAACATACAACAGGCAAAGATTTTAGAACACAATGTGTAAAATGTAGAATACAGAAATCAGCTATACAAGGGAGAGGGCGAAACAAACAAAAGGATGGATTAGAAAGTCTCACATCTTTTTCAGTGTCCTCCACTGGGCTGCCCACAAAAGCGATGATCCTCATCTTGTGGTTCTTCCCCTGTCTGTGCTTCAGGGCCAGCTGCACAAACACACACACTCAGTTAGATCAGGGATCAAAATCATCTCAGGGGGTTCCCAAAAATGTTGCTAATAATAACACTCGGAGTAAATGGTAATCTCAGCTTCCTATATGTGGTGCCCCGTGATTACCATTTTACCTGCAGTGCCATTAGCATTCATAATAAGGCAGGGTGACCAGACGTCCCCAATTTCCTGGGACAGTCCCTGATTTTGATGGCCTGTCCCCAGTAAAATACAAGACAACCAGCTTTGTCCCCAATTTTTTAAGCTAAAACATTACATATTTTAATGATACTGACTAGACATAGGAATGTCCCCAGTTTCCAAGAAAAGTACTAGGAAACGTCCCCGATTTGCATCCCTGAGGTCTGTTCACCTTATAATAAGGTATAACGGTGTTAATATCAAAAATAAAGCTTTTTGTGTACGCACGTGAGCCACTCTGATGCCAGTGCTAAAGCAGATGTTGCCTCTAGGCTGGACGGCATGCAGCTTGGAGAGGATCCGGCCCGTGTCCGGGGTCAAAGTGGTCAACACTTCACAGTTGCTGAGGAGAGAAATATGACAATTAAGGACATCCTGTGTATTTACCTTTATCAGCCTGCACGTGGGCCGGCAATGTTTTGGGCGAAAAATCTCTAAATTACAAATCAAATGAATTTGTAATCTTCCTGCAGAATATTAATGCGTTCAAATATCTTTAACGCTACATTTAATACATCCATACTATGGACTTACTTGGCCATTGTGATAAGCCCCACGTTATTCTCTGGGTTGCTGCGGGTCTTGGAGTGGCAAACAATGTTGACGGCATCCTGTTGTGCCTGTAGTCTCGTGGGCAGAAAGTCTCCATTCCTCATGTATTCACTGTTATCCACACTAGACAAGAGATGTTCAATGTTATTGTTCACTGACTGGCAGGGAGATAACCATTGTTATGCCTTGCTATTGGGAAATGTGTAATTACCCAGAGAGTATAGTGATTTCCAAGTTTTTGGGAAATTTGTTTCAAATAGCTTTAAGCTCGTGACATCCGTTAACAGTCTATTAATTGTACATTAACTGAAATGAGCCGAATTATTGTGAGCCTGCAAGCCTGCCACTGACATTAGCCACCCCAATGGATTGTGACCAATTAATTTCACTTTCACTTGGCATGACTTCTCCCAGGTTTGCAAACGTCTTCAGCACCTGTCAACATAACACTGCCGCTATCCTAACGTAATTGGGTCAGAAATTTCCAATAATCAAAGACCAGACGATGTGACAGCTGTCACTCTTTGTCCAAAGCTCACTATGCGAGGCTAAGCCAACGAACATAATGGGCAATTCATTGTCCCATTGCTAAGGCTCATTGCTAAACATTATTGCCAACTTCATTCAATCTTCTGTTACAGATTAAAATACATATTTTTGAGAACTACAGGCGTGTATCATGACACGCACTTAAGGCCCTTTTCCGTGGTAAAGGCTCAGGTCATGTCTTCTAGCTTTAGTAGGAGGCATTCGTTAACACCACATAGTAAGCTAGCCGGCTAGCTTGCTAATGACTCAGGAGAATGCCGACGGAAAACGCTATGTATTACTATTACTCTGTCACCTGTAGAAACTAATTGCAAATCTGTGCATGTATACGCTTTAACATGTTTTTGCCATATTTAATACGCGTTCTTTGTTCGGCTTGACAACTTACTACACAAAAATAAAGTACATTTGTTCGCTCCTTACCAGACCATAGTACTTTCAAGCCCCATCTTGAAAACTTCTCCTTGATCACTGAGAAACGTAAACGGTGATTGGTCAACCGAGATTCTACGTAAACAATTTTTTCCAGGGTCTTCTTCTGCACACCAAAAATATTTTGCTGGGTTCATTCCATTCTTGTATGTCTCCACCATGTGGTCAGATGGAAATCATAGTCAAGACTAAAACAATGGCAGGCACGTTTTTTTTACGTTATCATAATCTTAGCAATGGTAGCAATTTATGCCAGTACATGGCAGAAAAGGATGACCACTGCTCACGGTTCCCTTAGTTGATGGTGCTAGTTTTGATTGATGGGAGTTTACAATAACAAATAGGACCACTTAACATAGAAATTCACTCAGATTACCAATAAATTGCGGCATGTGCCACTTTACACCTCATGCAATAGATGAATTACTGCTTTTTTCAA
>CM050201.1:25977500-25982500 GCA_027475355.1 Coilia nasus
CAGTAATGTCTCATATATGTGGAGGAATGTTCCTAATGAAATGGTAACAGTAATAGCACTGATAAAATTTGGGAGTGAAGCGATGTCCAGGTACAGAATAATGCAGACCGATGACACCTAAGCTAAGAAAAATGTGCATAAAGTAGCATAAAGTGACCATAACACAAGTAGAATGGTGGACAGTAAGGGTGGACAGTATGGCCTTGAACACTATGGCCTGGTGGCCTCCCTACTGGTCTTCTGATGGCCAATAAGGCTACTTTTTAAAAAAGAAGAAAGCACAGGACTTTCCACCATGGTAAACAAGCAACATTTTATCGGTAAAAAAGAACAATGCTGATTGGCCAAGGTCAGGCTAGGTTGCTTCATAGGCGCAGGAAGGAAGGGACATCAGGCAAGGAGCATAAGTACTAGAGAGGGGACAGGTTCCCTTCAGATCACATCAGATCTCAGAGGCAACTATTCGGGTCTTCTGCAGAACACCTGGACATCGATTCTCCCACCTGGAGAAAAGCTGTTGGTGTTGAGAGGTGTGAATAAAAGGCTCTCCAGTCATCAACAAACTTCTTGTCTCAACTTGTCTCTTTCGATTAGGCATTCAGCGGGTTATTGTGCTTAAGTTAGTCACTGTCAGTAGAGGTTTTTTCCACGACAGCTACCACAGTGGCGGAAGTCATTATTTCTCTATGGAGAGAGTGAACTACGCTGCGAGATGATGGTATTTGAGTAAAAGTAATAATCTTGTAAATAACATTTTAAATGTTGCAACATTTTTATTATTATTTCAAATACCTTTTGTTTTATGATTGTGTGTCAAGTCAGTTAGACTTGAAAAGGGGGACTGATGGTATTTGAGTAATAATAATAATCTTGTAAATAGCATTTTAATGTTGAAACATTTTATTATTATTTCAAATACCTTGGTTGGTTTTTGGAACTCTTGTATTAAGATCAAAAGCTTTGTATGTGTCTCTGGCTGAGCTATGAGGTGTGAATAACTGGCTTCCTTAACCATTCTGAATAACCGTCCCTGTCTGGTGGATTAACATACAGACCATTTGGCACCTCTGATCTGATTAGGAAAAGACTGTAGTACTCAACAAAGACATTGCATATGCATTTTGGGTGTAACCTTGGGTGCAGCCATTGGCTGTCTACAGACATTTAGTCAGAAGTCAGAATAACCACTGTTTGAGTTAGTCTTGTCTTGTCTTGTCGTGTCCCTGTCCTGTGTGTATATGTCTGTCTATCTGTCTGTCTGTGATGTCCTTAATGTTAAGAATAAACCTTGTACTTGATTCGAAACCACTAGGCTGACTGATTCTCCAAATTCAACTTAAAAGTAATTTTATTACTTTTAGAGAGCAACAAGGCCGGCAGTGAAGCGTCTTGGCCGACTAAGGGCTCATTTCCACCAAACATTCTCTGTATACAGCTCGTAGACCGTTAGTGCCCGTTCCGTATTCATTTAGAATACACATTAACAGATTAGACCATTTCCACTGCACGCATGATCTGAGCGTATTCTGTCACACATACACACATATTGTACAAGGTTACGTGATGTACATGCTCAAGTCTGTGGAAAGGAGGCCTAAAGTGAAAGGGAGGGTGAAACGGAAAAGTACAATCTAGTTAACGTTATGTTAATGAGCTATGACACCAAACCAATACATATATACAACCAGTTGGAACCTGTAGATTCACAGTTAATCGTTAAATTGAAAAGTACGATTAAACATTTTGATGTTTCACGTAATAAGCATGCAGTTTAGGCGTCCTCAGCTGCTTTATCGCTTCAGTTTTCAGCTGCCGGTCTAAACACACAGTAAGAGTTTTATACTGTTATACTGTCACACGCAAAGGCCACTCACAGATAGCAAAATGTACAAAATGAAATGAAGTACGAGGGGCTGGTTTACCAGGCTAACTCATAGACACTTTGGGCCAATTAACACTCTCTTTCTGTGCGTCTACATTTACGCAGGCTCTTGATAAGGGAATTACCTCTATTTCATAGCACTGTGAAGTGAAACCAGAGACAAATTACAGCATAGACACATGAAACCACAGACAAATGAAGAGCTTAAGCCAGGGTCACATTGGGAGGAAGGGACAGTTAACGGTTGACAGACACAGAACTGCCAAAACAATTAATAAATGTTTTGACTTCATCAAGTCAACAAAGTTAATGTGTAATTTCACCCCCATGCTATCCCACTCACACTTATTTATCCAGTTAGTGTGCTTCAAGCCTGTCACATTCATTTACCATGCTATGGGCTAACACCGTCAGTCACCAGAGGACTAGTGAGATTCTAACTAGGCTAGGGTTTGACTTGTAAACACAGAACCACACTGAAAAGCATTAGTCACTAGCAGGATTTCTACTGGTTTTAATGCACATTACTACCATTTCATTAGAAACAAAATGCTATTAGAAGGGATAAATCAACTGTTGATTCATGTGATTCACATTCATAAGGTCTAAGATCACAATGGCTGGTGGATATCATTCATTTATTTATTTGTTTGTTTGTTTGTTTGGCATACCGGTATTTGCATGCTTGTATTTTGATTCTAGTAAAGCTGCCTTGACAGCCGAGAGTTTCAAAACATCAGCTTTTTACTACTCCTCCCTTGATTAGGAAATAATCAACAACATCTTATTTGCACAACACCGTAACGGAGGTGGAGAAATATTTCATCACCGTTACTGAAAGGCCTACACGCACAGACTGTCGCCTTCTTTAGCCAAAATTTCACAACTTTGCTCAGAGTATGTGAGCAAGTTGAGTGGAAACCAAGATTACAACCTGGAGAAGAGTCTATTTTACTAAAACCTCTGCATTATATTTTCAATTAAATTTTGTGTCATTGCTTTTTTTTTAATTGTACGTCACTTTGGAAACATCTGCCAAACAACATAAACCTTAACATGAGACTCATCGCTAGGAACACATATGTGGATGAGTTTGATGGAAACCAAGCCAATAATTTTTTATATTTTTTACTGAAATGTTTATAGTACATTCAAAGTTATTAAGTATTTATTTGTAAATCTCTTTCGAGAACAGCATCTGCCAAAAAAAACACAAATATAAACACAAGAGTACTAAGCAGACACTTTTCTACAAAGCAACGTAGAGCAATATAAAACAGCACATTACAACTTAATATGAACAAAAAACGTTTCATTCACTCCCAAAAACATGAACAACTAGAAAAGCACTCAGAGAGCGCAGACCTCCGCCAAGGCAGCTGAAATCTCCACCTTATACCTTCCCCACCTGAAGACTTTTTGTTTGATGGGTAAACGAGTATTCTGAGCATTATTTGTAGAGTTATGAGCAAAAATGTCCAAAATGGCCCTCTCTCACAATGGTGAAGAATCCTTTAAAAAAATCCTGGATCCAGATGGTGATCCGGATCACCACCAAAAACGAATCAGTTCTAAGTTAGCCAACGTCTGATCTATCCTAAAAATTTCGCCAAAATCTGTCAACAACCTTCGGAGTTATGCTACTAACAAACAAACAAACAAACAAACAAACTAATGGACAGACAAACAAACACACCAACGCCGGCAAAAACATAACCTCCGCTGACGGAGGTAAAAAAAACAAACACAAGAATCATCCCCATAGAGAGCACTCACTGGTCATGGCACTGGTCCTGGTCCGAGGCCCCTCCCTTGGCCTCCCCCTGGATGGCCTCCATGGCTGTGCAGTACAGCGGCTTCTGGCCCTGCGCTCTTTTCTGTTCAGGCACCGCCACGGGCGCCTCGTCGCCGGCCTGCTCCAGTTGGTGGATGCCCACCAGCAGGCTGTAGTCCATGATCTTGAAGCTCTGCAGCAGCTGGCGGGCAGACAGACGGGCAGATGCACGGGCAGCCCCGGGGGTCCAGGGGACAAAAATAGACAGACAGACAGACAGACAGAGAGACAGACAGAGAGACAGACAGAGAGACAGACAGACGGGTCGGTGTGGGTCATTATCACATTTAGACAGGGCAGGAGATTGCACCACGCTTGCATTCGGTTTTGGTTTGGTCATCATCTCGTGACAGTGTTGCACCTGTTACTGTGAATTACAATGCGATTTCCTCACAGTCTCCCACCTCTCAACCATGCATAGCAACAGAGGCACACACACACATAAACACACATAATTATACCACATTATCTGTACAGGTCACCACAGCTATGCAACAAGTATCCTTCAGTACACTATCTCACTTTCTGTTCCCTTTCAGCACAGGAGTAACAAAAGTAAAGTTCATTTTTTACGTTTGTTCTTCTTAAAACCACTCACAGAAATGAACATGCACTCTCTCATTCCCAAGTAAATTGTAGCTGGGAGCAGGCTTCGCTCAGCGTTCTTTCGGTGCTTTAAGGGTGCTGGCCCAAACCTTAAACTAACTCAACAAAAGAAGGGGGTCACACCTTGCATAAACTGTGCACATTGTGCAGCAGACAATAACAATAAAAACACAGTTTATGCAAGGCGTGACCCCCTTCTTTTGTTGAATTACTCTCTCATTCCCTCCATTTGTCTTTCCATACCAAACCCCTTCCTTTCTTTCTATCTCTCACTCTCTCTGTCTCTCTTTCTATCTCTCCATCTCTCTCCTCTCTTCGCTTCTCTTTCTTAGCCAGCAGTCTCTGTGGATGGTCTTGCAGAAGGCGTTATAGTGCTCTCTCTGTTTCCCTCCAAACATCATTCTCTGACCCCTAACCAAACCCCTGTCCCTCTTTCTATCTCTGTCTCTCTTTCTATCTCTTAGTCTCTCTTTCTCTCCATCTCTCTATCTCTCGGTCTCTCTATCTCTCAGTCTCTCTCTCTTGCCCCTTTTATCTCTTACCCCACTGAATAGTCTTGCAGACAGTGTTATAATCCTGTATCATTCCCTCTGTTCATGTTTCCCTACCTAACCCCTTCCACACTTCCTATCTCCCCATCTCTCTATCTCTCCATCTCTCCAGTCTCTCTCACCTCTT
>CM050201.1:25987500-26030000 GCA_027475355.1 Coilia nasus
ATGCAGAACAGCATGTTTTTACTGGTACCTACAATCACACAAGAAACCATCATGGTAAGGGCACAAGCCTTCCTATGAAATGTTGTAACCGTGCACTCTGCTATTATTAAAGTATGCGATTGCTATGTATTTTGCCATTTTGGCAGACTTGAACTTAGACATGTTAAAAAAGCAAGACTGTTTACTGTTTATTGTTTATTTGATCGCTGTTAGCTGGGGCGAATGTCCCACCTATTTTTCCTGGGGTCCTACAGCAATGTTCTGCTAAAAGTATGTCCTAGAATGTGGCTCTGATAACAACGTTAGGTAATTTTTACCTAAAAATTACGATAGGTAATTTTTACCCTATTTCTAAAAGTTATTACTTTTTTTTGAAAAGCACTTTGGGTCAAATTCTGTTATTTTTAAATGTTCTATATAAATAAACTGACTTGACTTAATAACACACAGTACTTAATGATACTCAGTTACAAGTATATACAAAACCTTTAGAGAATAAAGAAACACACACAAAGAAAGAAAGAAAGAAAGAAAGAAAGAAAGAAAGAAAGAAAGAAAGAAAGAAAGAAAGAAAGAAAGAAAGAAAGAAAGAAAGAAAGAAAGAAAGAAAGAAAAGAAATGAAAAAAAGGAGATGAGGCGAAATACCATGTAGTCATCTGGGCGAATGCCATACATGTCTCTGAAGTAGCGGAAGGCGATGGGGGCGTAGGTCTTGAAGCGGAAGTCCATGTAGTTGTGAGCAGGGGTCATATTCGTGCCTTTACTGAGAGAGAGAGAGAGAGAGAGAGAGAGAGAGAGAGAGAGAGAGAGAGAGAGAGAAAGAGAGGGAGAGAGAGAGGGAGAAAGAGAGGGAGAGAGAGAGGGAGAAAGAGAGGTAGAAAGAGAGAAAGAGAGACAGAGAGAGAGAGAAAGAGAGAGAGAGGTGAAGGGAAAGGAAAGGAAGTGGTGGAGGAGTGGAAGTAAAATTTCACAGCTCATAAGTTCTAAAGAAAACATGTGTAGTGGTTTTCTGTTATGAAAAGCCTTGTATCCATTTGTAGTGCACTCTTGTATTTGGTTGTGTTGCGTGTATTTGTATAATGCTTCCTACCTTCTTTGCAATGCAAATAAATGTGGATATTTTCTTACTTTGTTTGTGTGTATTTTCCGGTATCTGTGTGGGTTTTCTCCAGTTATAATTCATTTGCCTTTGTCGACTATTGTGGCTCTCCATACACACACACACACACACACACACACACACACACGCACACACACACACAAACACACACACCTCGGGAAGATGTAGCTCTCCACCACCTCGAAATCCTGCATAAGCACGTCCCTCTCTGGCTTCTGGGTCAGGCTCCCCACAGTGTGAGCGATGCCCAGCTGGATGGCCCCCCTCAGGGCTGAGGATGGCGTCTGGTGGGGCAGGGCAGGGCAGGGCAGGGCAGGGCAGGGTGGAGGTGAGGTGAGGTGAGGTGAGGTAAGCCCAGAGGATCCACCCAACAGAAAAAAGGGAAGAGAGGCACCATGGAGGAAATAAGACGTTGGACACACCAGTGCATTCTACAGCTATGAGTGTAACACAACAAGCTTCCTTTTTTGGAACCCGCTTCAAGCAAAACCACACCAAAGGAAAACTTCTGTTGTAGTCCACACGAGAGCATTCTTTTTCTCCCACAGTCACATCACAACCAGAGGAAGCAAGACCTTGTGACAGTACAATGTCTATTGTTTTATGACAATGACTATTAATATTCATTTGGACGTACACATTGCTTTGCACTGAATTAATGTAGCTGACACTCCCTCAAAGAACTTTTTGTGTGAAATATGCATTGTGGATATTTACAATGGAAATGCATGCTAGTATGTCAGGCAAACAAACAGAGTCTTATACTCCTTTTCACACAGATTACAGGCATAGTTCCTTTTGTAACAGTGTATATAGAAGGACATCAAGATGCCAGGTTAGGTTCAGCACTAACCTTTTTGTAAGTGGTTTCTCCTGTTGGGTCGATGCCCCTGTGGCCAATGGTCTTCTTCAGAACATGAAGAAAGACATACAATTAGACACATAAATACAAAACGGTGTACACATAGACTGGACGATGTTATGGGTAGATGACAATGACTTCTTTCGCCTTCGCTGAGGTTTTCTACTGACATTTGTTTGATTTTCACAGTGAATCACCACCAGCCTGGCTTACCTCGTGCGATGCCATTTTTCCAGGACCACTGGATTCTGCTAGTATTGCCAGTACACGAAAGAGAGAGAGAGAGAGAGAGAGAGAGAGAGAGAGAGAGAGAGAGAGAGAGAGAGAGAGAGAGAGAGAGAGAGAGAGAGAGAGAGAGAGTTGATTATTTTTCAGTAGTACTGAAAACACAAGCCCTGCCCTGCAGTCTAACCTGAGCCAAGCTGAGGGAGCCAACAAAAAAGAGTGCGAAAAGGATAAAGACAGCGAGAGGTAGATGGAGAGGAAGAAACAGGAAGAGTATGAGTGTGTATGACTGTGATTGGTTCAGCAAGACAGCAAACTGTCTAAACTCCATGATGCAGCTTACGGCCTGGCAGAAATAAATAAAAAAAATCAAATTTCAAACTGGTCTGCAAAACTCATCAGGCAGGCAGGCAGACAAACCCAACCTACCCTGCCATTCCCCTCGGCATGCAGAGTTGAAAAAAGCCTCTCACTTTAAAAGCAAAATTTAAGCTTGGCGTTACAGCAAAACTTTCCATGCTGACCTGGTTTTCCAATCTTTCTGTAAAAGTATGGCGATGCGTCACAGTAGAAAGAGCTCAGCACTTTTTGCGGTATGTCAAACACATGAGCATGGAGTTTTGCATTTTTTCATCACATGATGCTGCACTGCCCTGTGAGAATATGGCTGCATTTGTGAGCCACTGAACAACCCAAACATGAGGAAACTATCGAGTTCATCTACCGGGGTTTGCATGCTCATTTTGTTAATCAACTCCTTCCAAGGGCAATCGAAAACCCAGACTGCAATCAGAATGATCCAGTGTAGCCAGGCTGATGCACACCTGAAACTATGCACAAACACAACACAGCAGATGTGTGTGTTAACCACAAGTGTTATGTGTGCATGCAAACACAGAGAGAGAGAGAGAGAGAGAGAGAGAGAGAGAGAGAGAGAGAGAGAGAGAGAGAGAACCATGCAGCATCACAGCTTTCACTTCAGTTATTCTGCTGAAGCCATATTGATTTGTCAGGGGAAGCACACTATTCACATTCCACATTCACAGCATGACAACTGCTACATCAGTCCACCATGGACACCATGGCATATGACCACTCTTACTATTAGTGTCACAGTATGCCAAACATGGCCAAAACACCAACGAGAGTGCCATGGCTACCTCTTCGAGGAAATATCCTCCTCCAGAACGCTGTGTGCAGGGCTACTGTAGAGCGGAGAAAATTAATTTTAGGGAAAAGATTGTGTTGTCAGAATTTGAGGTGTGTCAGGGGTTGGGGGTGGATAAGAGAAACAATTGGAGGAAAGAGAGAGAGAGAGAGAGAGAGACCTGCCAAAATTAAAACTGATAACAGAAGAACTCAAGTAAATGTATTGTCTGTGAACCCACCTGCTGAGCCCGTCAATGTCTGGGGCATTGGATCGGCGGTGGCCATGGTCCTGTAGGTCAGCTTTTAGGTTCCTTCTCAACTATACACCGCGCCCACAGTAATCCACAGCACGCCCAGACGTTTCTTGAAGTTAGTAACGCTGCTGGCTGTACTTTACTTTTGGCTGCTAGCCTGGAACCTAAACCTCTGCTGCTATCTGTAACCCTCCACGGAGCTTCCCGGGCTGTCAGACCGGCGAGTCAGCAGAAAAGCCCCTGTCATCATATCCCCTGTCCCCCGTCAAGCAAAAGCAACTGATCAGCTACAGTTATGGAACTCAGGGACACAAACACACCAGGCAGCGGGAGATATTTTGTTTTACACACAGAATAATTACTTTTACCTAGAGTAAGACAAAGCCTTGTAGAGGCTAGGCAAAGCTACGCCTGCATGTTCAGGGTCGTACATAGGCTGACAAACAACTTGAACAAACAACAGAACTTGAATTTACAGTTACACTATTAAAATTACAATATTAAAGAACTTGGAAAATGTCAGTTCGCGTGTCATCAATCGCTTACCTGGATCAAAACAAAGTAGGCTTTTAAAGGTCGTCTTTGAATATCTTCAAGACAAATTCGATCGTTGAAATTTGTCTATTCTGCTGTCAAGACCACTGTGGTCATATGAGTTGAACTTCACAACAAAACACTACAGGCGCCAGGCAAAAGACTGGACAAAAGTTCCGTCAGTAACTTTTAACACCATTCATATTGTCTCGAGCAAAGTGCAGGAAGACAACTTAAAGAGTTACTGGACTGCATTCCTAAAGAGACAAAACCGCTCCCTCCCTCCCTTCCTCGTCTTCCTCTGCTTCTCTCCAGTGATACTGACTGAGCACTGCACGAATGCCTTCCCAACGTAACATACATTAGCCAGACATGATATTGAGATTTGCAGCGCCATCTAGCGACATCAAACTTGACTGGAAAAATTGACTCAAAAAAACTGATTAGAAAAAAAAACTTTGGAGGTACACAAGCTTCTATGCTCTGTCATAACAGTCAAGACCGTAGGCTATCAATATTAATCAGTATCCATCCAAATTACTGTTAGATAACGGGTGTGGTCAGGCTTATTTCAACATATGAATTATAAGATGGTAGATATTTAAAATATAATTTTAGCGTAAAAAATGCTACTAGGCACTATTATTATGGAAAACTAGGAGAGATGGTAAGACCGAAAGTGGTTAGGTGGTTGTGTTGTGCTATGATGTGATAAGAAAGCATGGGTCACACATACACAAAGAGAGAGAGAGAGAGAGAGAGAGATTTGATTTAAAATCACCAAATATGTGCAGTGCAATTTAAACACATTTATTATTAAAAAAAAACACTTACAGAAATTTGTAAATGCAAAACTGAACAAAAAATAAGTTTTGGAGCACTGGATACCTGAGGGGAGGTTCATGTCTGAACTTGCGTCCAAAATTGTAGGCTACTAGGCCTACACAGGTTAACCCAAGAGCAGTTGCTGCAAGACTTAAGTTTATTCATTCCTTATTACTATAACTTACGTCTTCATTCCTATCATGTGAATGTAACTGGTTTTCCATGATGAATTTTCACCAAACAGCATTGAGAACATACATGAAAAAACACCTTGTGCTTTGTGTCTAACCCCGCAGCAGGATTAACAAATGGCTACATGAACAACTTATTGCAAATGAACAGCCAACCAGTCAAGTGATTTGTTCTTCCTGGTAAGTGGAGGTGGAGATGGCACCGTAGGGATCCATCACAGTCTGGGCACAGCGCACTATGGTGGCCAACAGGAAGACGCAGAGCAGGACGAGGAAGAAGAGTGCGAAGCCGAGGTCCACGTCGACCTCGAAGCTGGTCAGGGGTGGCAGAGGCTGATCCATCTTGGCCGATGCTCTGTCTGGGGGTGTATGTGGGGGCCTTTCATCAGCTTACGGACCAGCAGCAGTCGACTCTCTGGGTGACCCCGGACTCAGTCATCACAGAGCTGGCTGGGCCGTGCTCGTGCAGGCACTGAGCTGCGCTGTGGAGGCTGCAGTGAACTCCTGTGACTGTGTGCTGGGATGGGGTTACGTGCGTGGAAAGAAAGACGGGCGTCCTGGTCCAAATTGGCCTCCTATAGGGCCTAATTCTGATGAGTACTGTTTCCATAGCAACACAAAACAAAGTGACACAGCAGCACTGTTTGCATTGACAGAATATGTAAATGTGCAGCTGTCAGAATGCATTTCACCAACCAAAGCTTTTTGCAACATCTCAAACTGCAACCTTAATGCATGCAGATAAATACAGTTAATTGCATTTATAATGAATACATGTCTGTACAAAATGCATAACATTTGTGTTTCAAGCCCTTCGTTGCCAAACATTTTCATTTTCAAACAGGGGTTCAAAAGTGTAGTAAAAGGCTTCAGCCACACCATGACAGCAGCCTCAAACAAGTTGAACATGTTATTTTACTGTACATTAAGAGAAGAATATGAAGGGAAAATATTGTTGTCACAGCACTGACCTTACTTTTAGCAGTGAGTGAAATATATAATTCAAAAGCTGATTTGTGAGGTATTACATTCCTTGTAAAATTACTGTAAATTCACTATGGTTGTATTTTAATAAATATGCATTATTTTCAGGCCTACACATTAGGTCCCTTAAATCTATCTATCTATTTCAAGAAAGGTTTATTTATAACAGGAAAATGGAAAAATGCTCAACATTATACCAGTCAAGACTACTATGTTTAAGGAAAAAAAAAACTGTTAGGTACTCGGTCAGTTATTTTTTTTCCTAAAAGCATACATTTTCTTCGACAGAGTGATATGCAGTCCACTACAGAAAAGGGAATACTCACCGCCTACAAATGTTCCTGTGTGTGGCAATGCATCCACTCCTTCACCGTCCCTTCTCCTTCATGCTCCTTTCACTTCTCTTTCTCCTCAGCTCGTCTGCCTCTTGAAACTATTCACCAGTGACCCTGCTACTCCTGTTCTAAAGATACCCAGGTGTCCTGCCTGAGTACTATTAGAGTCTCATCTGAAGTGTCCCCCAGCTTACACTGTTGCATAATTTTACTTTTCTCTTCTCCTGCCTCTGTTTCGCCCCCCACGGTTCGCCTCTGTACTCAAGAGGATGAATCCTATTCACAGATATCACACACACTCTCTCTCTTACACGCACACACCCCCACACACACAGACACACACACACACACACACACACAGGCACACACACACACACACACACACACACTCTCTCTCTCTATTTTTCTCTTTCTCTTTCTTTCACTCTCCCATACAGAAACACACATGCAGAGAGAGAGAGAAAGAGAGAGAGAGAGAGAGAGAGAGAGTAGAAACCCAGTCGCTTATTGGCATCAGTTTCCTTTAATGAATACTTTAGCGGGGAATTGAATGACGCAGAGCACAGTTCATATGTGAATAAAAACACCCGGCTCTTTTGTTTTGCTGTCTCTGAGGCTTTAGCCTGATCACCCGCGGCGCACAACGCACGCGTAACCCAATCAGACCCGGCCCAGCCCGCCACGGCGTAATGAGCGAGGGAAAGCTCACCCAAGCGGGCAGACAGCATGATGGATGACGAGGACGGGACCGCAGACCAAACAGTCAGAGAGAGAGAGAGAGAAAGAGAGAGCGTGAGAGACAGAGAGAGATAGAGGGAGGGAGAGAGAGAGAGAGAGAGAGAGAGAGAGAGAGAAAGAGAGAGCGTGAGAGACAGAGAGAGATAGAGGGAGGGAGAGAGAGAGAGAGAGAGAGAGAGAGAGAGAGAGAGAGAGAGAGAGAGAGAGAGAGAAGGGGAAAGATGAGCCCCCTTTGGAAGGCAAAGGGGAGCACCAGTGGAGGAACTCGACTCCGGCCCTGTTGAGCATGGAGGACGGATGGGCGTGCGTGGGGGCAGCCAGCGCAGGGCCACGCCCATCGGGCCAAAAGGGCGAGTGAGTAAAGCGATCAGGATCCCGGCAGTTGACATAGGCGGCCTGTGATCCTGGGATCAACAACAGGAGAAAGAGGAGGAGGGAGGACACATCCATTTATTCAGGGGAAGACTAGGAGACTGTTGGAGACTGTGCTCTTTAAGGGGGGGGGGGGGAGACATTCTGCATAATTAAATACCTGTCAATCAGTAGGTGTGTAAAATGTATGTGAATGAATACTAAATGCCACAGTGTAAACAAAAGCAAACATTGGGAAACCTAATATTACTTTATGTTAGGCCTGACGGGCATTGATGGCAGTGGGGTGGCATAACATTACAGTGCATTATGGGTAAGAAAGAAGTGGTGACACCAGATGACCTGAGATAGGAGTTTTGCATAACAAAAACCATGATGGCCAAAGAGTCATACTGGACCAGTCATAGAGCTGTGGCCTGACAGTTAGCAAGTCGGTGTTGGGACCCGAAGGTTGCAGGTTTGAATCCCGTTCTGGTAGGAAGAATGGGCATGGGGGAATAGACCACCAGTGCTCTCCTTGAGCAAGACACCTAACCACACATTGCTCCTGGGACTGTAACTGTAAGTCACTCAGGATAAA
This sequence comes from Coilia nasus, assembly GCA_027475355.1. NCBI lineage: Eukaryota > Metazoa > Chordata > Actinopteri > Clupeiformes > Engraulidae > Coilia > Coilia nasus. Next base: position 25,995,671 of record CM050201.1, read on the forward strand.
AGCATCAGCTAAGTGTAATGTAATAATAATAACCTCCCCCTCTTTTCAACATGATCATGTATTACAGTAGCACAATACCTCATTTCACACCAGAATCAATGGGTGGGGAAGACTGCAATTAGTGAATTTAGTCAGCATGGATATGTATATGTATAATATGTATCAAAATGAAGTTCATCTGCAGATTATCATTTTCTCTATATTACAGACAATACTTTGGTCACAGTCCAAGCCAACCATTTCCAACGATATCATATTAGTAGTAAAATATTTTCTATGTTTTAGAAAATGTTCTTTCTCATACTCTTCATTGAGTACAGCTTACCTGCAGCTGAGTATTGTCTGTTTATTTTGGAGAGATAGTCTTTATGTCACTCACCTAGCTGATCACTGGAGTAGAGAGGGGAACATGACCCAGCATTTGGATGGCCCACAGCAAGCCAAGAAGACGTTGATGGAGGACACTTGGCACAGAGGCTGTTTCCTGGAGTGATGGCCAGCGCTGGTGTAACAGAGCCAACGTTGGGCCTGTTCCCAACCGCCAGGTGCCCAACTACGCCCAAAAGAGGACGCTGTCCCTTCCTTCTTACCGGCATGCCCGGAACACCTGGTGTGTATCATGGGTGCTCTTGAACATGCCTCAGATCTCGGTGGCACTGGGCTGACCTCTCTTGGCCTTTGGTGGTGTGACGAATGGTGTTGTCTGAGATAAGGGAGAGTGACACTCAGCCTAGCATGAAGACTGTTTTAGGACGGAGTGCAATGTGTTCCGTCCGGTTCAGCAGAGGGTCAGACAGACATACGTAAGAATATTAACAGGGAAGAAAACGTTGTGTCTGTGGTGGACTGGGCGATCCTTGATTTGTCTTTAAACTGCATTGAGGTTTATGAAGTTCATTGCCAAGTCTGCTGCACACCCAGTATTTGTTAAATATTCGTTGTAATATATTAGATGTGGTTTGAACTCCGCGTGCGGTAAAGTATTTTATATGATTGTGACACATGACCGCTGATCCGTTTTCATCCAATCAAGGGAGTATCTCAATATGCTCATTCAGTGTTTAGTCACATGTATGTGATTATCTCCCATCTGATCTGAACTCTACACAACATGAAGGTCTTCTAGAAAAGGCCAGCTGTTGTGGCAGACAAACAATAAAGGTAATTATCAGCAAATAAAAGTGTAAGACGTCAAGGTGATACTCACGAACATCAATCATGGTGTTCAATAATGCATGGCATTATGCATACAACCACACAATAACATTTTTGTCAAAAATTCCCTCACGTAACCAGGTATTACTTACACAGTATACGTTTACACCACACAGCAAGCATTTTGCCCATGTATAACTAATCTTAATGAACCTGGTGAACAGTGGAGAGTCCCCCAGATGAACCAAACACCTCTGGTAGACCTCGATCTCCGGTGGTCAGCCAGCATTGCGGTTGGCATAATTGAGTTTAAATAGCATTAGCGAAGGCTTGAGGATTCATTTACACAGTGCTACCTGTGCTATTCATCACCTGTAACACTAGTCAGCGCTGGGCCACTGCATCTGCAAGCTGTCAAAACTGAGCCGCAATGGAGGATGACACACTCCTGCCGGTCTGGGGTTTCAAGTAAGCGTGAGTGTCTGTGTGTGTGTGTGTGTGTGTGTGTGTGTGTGTGTGCGTGTGTGTGTGTGTGTGTGTGTATGTATAAGTGTATGCCAGTCTGGGGTTTCAAGTAAGTGTGTGTGTATGTGTGTGTGTGTGTGTGTGTGTGTGTGTGTGTGTGTGTGTATGTGTGTGTATGCCATGCTGGGGTTTCAGGTAAGCCTTTGCCACTGGAGACATGTTATATGTGTGTGTGAGAGAGAGGGTGTGTGTGTATGTGTGTGTGTGTGTGTGTGTGTATGTATGAGTGTATGCCATGCTGGGGTTTCAGGTAAGCCTTTGCCACTGGACACATGTTATATGTGTGTGTGAGAGAGAGGGTGTGTGTGTGTGTGTGTGTGTGTGTGTGTGTGTGTGTGTGTGTGTGTGTGTGTGTGTGTGTGTGTGTGAGAGAGTGTATGCCATGCTGGGGTTTCAGGTAAGCCTTTGCCACTGGAGACATGTTATATGTGTGTGTGAGAGAGAGGGTGTGTGTGTGTGTGTGTGTGTGTGTGTGTGAGAGAGTGTATGCCATGCTGGGGTTTCAGGTAAGCCTTTGCCACTGGAGACATGTTATATGTGTGTGTGAGAGAGAGGGTGTGTGTGTGTGTATGTATGAGTGTATGCCATGCTGGGGTTTCAGGTAAGCCTTTGCCACTGGACACATGTTATATGTGTGTGTGAGAGAGAGAGTGTGTGTGTGTGTGTGTGTGTGTGTGTGAGAGTGTATACCATGCTGGGGTTTCAGGTAAGCCTTTGCCACTGGAGACATGTTATATGTGTGTGTGAGAGAGAGGGTGTATGTGTGTGTGATTGCCTCTGGTCTGGACTCTGTCTACCTGGCAGAGGACCTATTATGCTTAATTCTCAGATGACACCTCTCCTGACCCAGGTGCTCACCTGCCTCGCTGCCTAGTCAGGCAACTGTAAGCTTAGACTGCACGGCAAGGATTGGATGAGGTTCATGATATCAGTAAAATATATGTATGTGCGTGGGTGTGTATGTGGGTGTGTTTGAAGGTAACAGAAAGGAGGAAGTAGAGAGAGAGTGTGTCTGCATGTGTATAGACTGTGTGAGTTACTTGGTAACATTTACATCAGCCAAAAGCTACATTACACAATGTCGTCCTCTTCGTGCAGTGAGAATCCGCTCAGCATGCCACTTATCAGTAAGTGCTAAGTAAGTTTGGGGTTCGCATAAGTATTAAGTGGCTTTAGGTGCATGCATTTTAAATACAGGATTAACACTGAGAATGTAACTTTAACCCAAAGATTAGATTGGCCAACACACAACTACACACACACACACACACACACACACACACACACACAGTTGGTTAATTGCAAGTGAAACACACACGCACAAAAAAAGGAAAACAACCCAATTGCCAAAGCACTCTCCCACTCAGCTTCTAATTAAAATGCTCTCAAACTGCACAGCAACAGGGCCGTCGCCATGGCAACACTGATGCACTCGCAACTCGGCCACTGGCAGCTCTAAACGTAAACACAAACTCAGCGTGTAGGCGTCCACTTCACAGGGTTCCGCTGACTTACACGAGGGACCCCTTACACGAACCACCCCAGAGGGGAGGTTCTAAAGTCATTATTCTGGCCCCCATGCAGTACATGACAACTCACTTGGGCTCGTATGCTTGTTCTTAAGGTGTTGTGTAAGCTACCAGAAGTAGAAGAAGAAGTCTTTTATTGTTACTATAAAGTACAGCAAGATATTGTTTGGGGCACACCTACAGAAGCACCGAGTAGAAATGCACACCACCAGTGCTCTCATGGCAGAACTTTTAGATTTTACACTTTGGGGGTCAGGGCAAGTAGACCCTGCCTGTAAAAAATTTAGATCCAACACTCTTTCTCACCTCTCCTCATACACACACACACAGATGCATACACAGGAAGAAAAAGCACAAACATTTTTGTTGTTATCCACAATAATCTTTATACCTCATCATTGTGACAATACAAAATACAAACATAAAAACTCTGCCCTCAGCACCTTACGGTCGTTCGTAGTTGAGTTGACTAGTCAGCAGCACACGGACACAGAGCATTCTTCAGGGAGTGAGATGAACACGCTTGAAATGGAATGGCCTTAGAAAGGGTCCTGCGGGGTGAGCGTGGAGTGTGTGTGTGTGTGTGTGTGTGTGTGTGTGTGTGTGACTGCAGGAAGGCAGAAAAAAATGGAGACGCAAACATGATGATGAAAGGACAAGGAGGCATTCTTTAAACTTTATCAATATTTTCAAAGGATAAGGCACTTCTACAAGTGAGACATTAACATAAACAAACATACTTTTTTTTTTTTTTTTTTTTTAACTCGCCAACATTTTTTTTTTCAAGAAAGCAACAAAACAAAAATAGCTGGTGGACATTTCGCAGAAACTCACTGAGACCGACTGTGTACAAATTAAAGATCTTCTCTCATGGGGATAAAAACTATTCCGTTCGCGCAAGAGTTAATTCTGCGTTGAACTGAACATACTTCACCCTGCAGCATTTAAGTAAGTGTTAGGGTCTCACAAAACCCTCTGGCTTCTCTCCCACTCTGAAATGCGACACGATGGAAAATAAACAATGTAGGAACCATACAGTGCATATTGTCGAGAAAGGGCAAAATAATACTGAGGTATTCATATTTAGATTGGCACAACCAAACCGAACCAGTTTAAACTGGTATATATTAAATACCATCATGCCAACCCCAATACAAGGGCATAAAGAAGGACTTTGATTTTGTTTTTTAACAGATCATCTTAGGAGAATTGATCGATTTCTGGACAGCTGTGTGGTTTTGGAGGAACGTAAAAAAATAAAATTCAAACTAAAAAGCAAACTAAACATTTTCATTTTAAAATGAAACTTAAAATTGTTTGAAATGGATTTACACATTGAGTGTAGGACGTATTTTGACAGACAAGAAAGATTTTTTTTTCTCCACAAGAAACATTTAAAACAAGACATTTTCCTTGCTGCCCAACAATAATTCTTATTTTAAATAACTTTTCACAAAGACAATTAAAGACATTATTGGCAGACTTGGATCTTAAGCGAAATAATGGCAGTGACCACTGTGGTCTTTTCTCTGATTTAGAAAAATGCCGGCAAAAAAAAGGACAAAAACAGTGAAGGCAGTGACTCTATTCATTTTGGTGACTTAGCTACAGGATACCCCGGCAACGAGGCATCGTCATGGCAACTCCCACGGTTGCGCTTGACCCTGACGTGCGCTGCAGCAGCGAAGCACACGTCCGGAGAGCGGGAGAGAAGAGTGTAGGCACACGAGGGGAGGGGAAGGGTCAAAGGTCAAACTCCATTGAGAGGATAAAGGGAGGGGTGGGGAGGGGAGGGAAGGGGCGCGGTCTCAGACAAGGCCACTATTCAGCGCGTGTGGGCAGCATGTGACAGGCACGGCTTCAGACGAGAGACAGGAGCAACCAGGGGCCCCAACTCGACCCCCCACCACCACTCTCTCTCTCTTTTTCACATGCACACACACACACACACACACACGGCTTCAGACAAGAGGCAGAAGCAACCATGGGCCCAACTTCACCCCCCACCACCACTCTCTCTCTCACACACGCACAGACACATACCGGCTCTCACACACGCACAGACACACACGCACACACACTTTAGTGAAGTCAGCAGTGGCAGAGGTTGTGGCCCACTCTGAGGACAGGGGATGACGTAGACTGCAGACTCTACATGCAGTGTGTGGCTGTGTGTGTGTCAGAATGTATCTGGGAGTGCCTCTGTGGAGATGAGAGAGAGACTGTGTGTATGTGAGTGTGTCAGAATGTATCTGGGAGTGCCTCTGTGAAGATGGGTGTGTCTCGAATGTGCAGTGTTGCTATCCATGTAAGCGAGAATAGATTACTTCTCTCTGCACCCCTCCATGTAGTCTCTTGGTCTGGTCAGTATAAGGGAGAGTGAAATGAAAATTAAAAAAAAGAAAATAAGAAAATAACTCCTCCTTTCATCCGGCTCTCTCTCACTCCTCTAGGTCCGCCCACATCAGTCGATCTTGCGGTGGTTGTTGTTGAGCGGCGAGTGGCCGTTCTGCACTGGTCCGTTCTTCGTCTTCCTGTTCTTCTCCTCTTCCTCGTCCTCCTCTTCCTCGGAGTCGTCCGTCTCATCTCTATCGCTCCTCTCGTCTTCCACAATATTCTGATGAATGAGGAAAATACAGGAGGAGTCAAAAAGAAAGCAACAAACACAGAGAGAAAATGAAAAGGAGGGGAAATCGAATGGAAGTGATTTCAAGGTCTTCATATAAAAAAAGTCTAGTAAGTCTACAAGGCACCAATCAACTAGAAAAGCACTCAGAGAGCACAGACCTCTGCCAGGGCAGCTCAGATCACCACCAAAATCTAATCACTTTAAAGTTAGCCCATTTTTGACCTACCCTGAAAATGTCATCTAAATTCATCCAGAACTTTTTGAGAACTAACAAACAAACTAACAAACAAACACAGATGATTACATAACCTCCGCTGGCAGAGGTAATAAAAAATAAAGTTCTCTTATCTTTCTCTTAAGTGCAACATCTTAAGCATTTCATTCATTCTAAATGGAATCGACACAAAGTTGATATAGACCAATGGGGTGAGGGCTTGGACACAAGAGAGCACGCTATTGGTCCAGACACTCACGTTTCCGGGCAGGAACTTGATGGCCATGCGCAGGATGAGGAGGAACCAGAAGATGTGCAGGCACTGCAGCACCATGAGCAGGCCGTTGAAGAAGTAGTACCCGAAGAACGTGGGGTACAGGGAGAGGGGGTACACGATGGTGGCGTGCATTATCCTGAGATCAACGTAAACAACACACAGGGTCAACTACGGCCATACAGCATTGGGGTGAAATGATAGCAATATTACTCAAGAGTTGAGATGCAAAACCCTCCACGTCCATTTTTTTTTTTTTAAATATGCAAAAATTAAGTTGTTTTAATAATAAATTCCAAAATAAATATTAATTTTTAAAGTAAAAACAAATCAAGTCAAAACAGTCCAACTGTAGGTGGACTGATAATAAAAGGTATCAAAATATTTCTGTAAATTAATTGCAAATGGACTTAAAGGGTTTTGCATCTGAATGTCAAAACTAGGGTCAGTTACAGTTTCAGTTTAACCATAGAAGACAATGTCCTGTGTACTTGTTTGATACTTAAAGGGATAAAAAAATGTATTCAGCATTACGATTGACAAGGAAGTTTGAAAAGACTAATAATGCATTGCTTCACCCTGGTGTTCCCTTTTGTAATGGGAGTGTGCTGTGCAAGATAAGAATGACTGTGGGATGATGACATAAGCTGGTTCCTCACCAGAACGGGAAGAGTATGAGACGCGTGATGAAGAAGACCATAGCGAACACGATGAAGATGTAGTTACAGGTGTTCCTCCATCCTGCATAGTTGAACATCTTAGCAGACTATGGGCAGAGAGATAGATAGATAGAGAGAGAGAGACCAGCAAGAGAGAGAGCAGAGAGAGAGAGAAAAAGATAGATAGAGAGACCAGCAAGAGAGAGAGCAGAGAGAGAGAGAGAGAGAGAGAGAGAGAAAGATAGATAGAGAGACCAGCAAGAGAGAGCAGAGAGAGAGAGAGAAAGAGAGAAAGAGAGAGAGAGAGAGAGAGAGAGAGAGAGAGAGAGAGAGAGAGAGAGAGAGAGAGCGAGCAAGTAGAGAGAGTGGGGAAGACAGAAAACAGGAAAAAATGGCACATTAGGGGAGGGGAGGTGTATTAAATGTCAGAGACATTTTAGAAAAAAACTACAGGAATATGATTGTTAAAATGGCATTACATTCATTTAACCATTACTGTGAAACCACTTGAAATTGAAGGAGCACGTTGAAGCAAAACTAACATGGAAGAGAACAATGGAAAGATTCAGAATTATTAACTCTCTGCTGGTGCAAAATTACACCTCTAGAGGGCAGTCTAAGGCTCATCTCCTTAACACACAAATCCCAGACATCAGTTACAGTACCTGGCCTCATGTGTGCAGTCATGCCCAAAACCATTTAACCATTAAAGTCATTAAGCTCAACAGCCTGTGGGATTTCCCTTACTTTTAAGTGATTGGTCAATAAAGATTCAAAGATGTTTACTGCCAATTCTATATATGCACAGGGCGTACAAGGCAATCAAAATGCCATTTCTCTCGCCCCTTAATAATATAAACAGAAAGGAAGAATAAACTAGGATTGGGGAAAAAATAGCTTTACATAAGAGCATTATAATTACAGTTAAAACTTAGACTGTATCAGACAACAACTCCATTTTCTATTGAACTCTACTTTCCACAAAGGACAGAGTTGTATTGATTTGAGACATCGGCAATCAATTCAGTGAGACTATTCAGTAGACTCTCAACTCCGTGCCAAGACAAACCACATAGCACTTGTGTAACTTGTGTAAAGTCCAAGGCGGTTAGTGGTACCACTACTGTGTACACTCCTTATCTCCCAGAGTTTAGGTATGACATGTGAGGGAGGGGGGCCTTATCAATGACCTCTTTCGCTGCATTTTTACACGTCTGTTGCTCGTGTCGGACGAGTATGAACACGGCCTCGTGTGTTAAAAATTTGTTGTTTAGTTTATTGCCATTTTGAGCAACTATGGCCATTTCATGGCCAAAGCAGATAAAACTTAATAGTACACATTATTTTATAACAATTAAATAAAGAAATAAAATTAAATACATTTTTTTTTACATTAACACATGTTAAAAAGTTCAAAACCTTTAAAGGTTTGACTTTATAAAAAATGTTAACTGCAGTATTTGCTTTAAAAAAAACTGCTGTCTTTTAGTCTTCAGGGCAGAGCAAGACAATAAAATGTGCTTAATTGAAGGCCTCACGTGTTAAAAGAGCGATTAACATTAGACCATATAAACCCTATATGTTATCTCTTTATAAAAGCAATACCTTTGGCCTTTGGTGGGTGGCTAGTTGCTAACAGGATCCAGCAGGGGATCTAAATGTAGCCTACCATCGTATCTGTCTTCCACTGTTATTTATGACACTAGGCGTGGTCCCCTCAATAACTGGTGACATGAAGGCCACGTGGAGACGAAAGGTCAGAGGTCATGAGGCGCTCACCTCCAGCAAGTAGTCCGAGGAGTCGTGGATGAGCATGATCATCGTGCCCGCCCGGATGTAGTTCACCACCCAGGAGAAGCTGATGAGCAAGATGGTGGCCACATGGTGAACTATCTGCTCCTTAAAGTCCTGAGGGAGGGTTAGGGGGGGAGGGGAGGGGAGGCAGAGAGAGAGAGAGAGAGAGAGAGAGAGAGAGAGAGAGAGAGGGAAGGAAGGGACAGAGGGAGAGTCATATTTAACACATTGACATAACATATTCAACAAATATAGTCCATGTAGTCCTATCAGATTTCACAGAACTGTGAAAAAAAACCTTGCTCCAAAACCTGTTTTTTATGTTTACCCGTTTATCTCTACTTCAGTTTCTGTCTCTTGTTTGTGTGTTCATCCAAGAGGTCAATTTCAGTGCAGAAACAGATTTATCTTCAGGTAATTTTTACAAAGTCACTTTGTGTGTCCGTCTGACAGTGAGGGTGAGTGTGCATGCAAGCACTCGCAAATGTGTGTGTGTAACCTGAGTGAGGTCAAACTTCAGTTGGTTAGGGAAGCTCCAAGGAAAAACCTACTATCAGTATGTGATGTGTGTCATATAAAATCCACAATGACTGAACTTACATGCACGCGCGCACACACACACACACACACACACACACACACAAAAGGACCCCTGACTAAGAACAAGCTCTTATCTCTCTTCATGTCTTGCAAGCAGTCTGCATTTCTTGTCAATGATACATAAAGGGAAGTCTCTTACACAAGAGGCTTGCACAAGTTCTCTTGACTCAGTTTGCCTCACACACACACACACACACACACACACACACACACACACACACACCCTGACAAGGATTAGTACGAGGGATGACTACATTTCCTGTCAGACTCTGGCGTTGCTCTGTTTAAAGAAGGTTGGTTCTCTGCAACCATTCCCTCTCTCTCCCTCTCTTTCTGTCTCTCTTCCTCTACCTCCCTCTCCCTCTCTTTCTCTGTCCCTGTCCCTCTACCTCTCTCTCCCTCTTTTTCTCTGTCTCTCTTCCTCTACCTCTCTCTCTCCGTCTTTTCCTCTTTCTGTCTCCTCCTCTACCACCCTCTCCCCCTCTTTCTCTGTCTAACTTCCTCTACCTCCCTTTCTGTCTCCTTTTCTCTCCCTCTACCTCTCTCTCCGTCTTTCTGTCTCTCTTCCTCTACCCCTCCCTCTCCCTCTTTCTCTATTTCTCTTCCTCTACCTCACTCTCTCCCTCTTTCTTTCTCTCTTCCTTACCTCTCTCTCTTTCCCTCTTTCTCTATCTCTCTCCCTCTACCTCTCTCTCCCTCTTTCTGTCTCTCTTCCTCTACCTCTCTCTCTTCCCCTCTCTCTCTCCCTCTGTCTCTTTCTCTCTCCCTCTTTCCCCCTCTCTCTCTACCCCTCTCTCTCTACCCCTCTGTCTCTTTCTCTCTCCCTCTTTCCCCCTCTCTCTCTGTGTCTTACTCCCTCTCCATCTCCCTCTCTCCCTGCTCCTTACCAAGGGCCACCAGCTGGCTGGGACAGATGAGGACCTTATGCATTAGAACCCTCTCCTGGAGGCCGCATAATTAAACCCGCAGAGAACAGCACAGGTGCAAAGTTCACCTCAGACAAAGACGACACTTTAGCCACATCCAGTCCCCACACAAATGACTAACTCCCCCAGAGACCGTGTCCTTGCAAGTAAAACCACTTACGAACCACAATGGGAGACCTGACACAAAGCAAACCTTAATCAGATCCGATTCAATGAGGAGCCATTGAAAACAGGAGCTAATGTAGGCTGAGCTAACAAGGGCTAGCGTTGACGCTAGAAAAAAAGGGGAGGGGCTTCCTGCCTGGCTGCCTGCTTTCTTTGACTTCCCTCCAAACTTTTGGCTCAGACTTTGTCTCTCTCTCTCGAGCTGCACAAACAGGTTGCCGTGGCGAAAAGAAAAGAAAATTAAAAAAAAAAAAGTCTGCCGACAGGCTTGACGCTCTGCCACCTTTTCCCTGGCAGTGTAAACACACTCCTCTACACTCTGTACACATTCCACAGGTCTGGGATCAGATTAGTGAGATAGATGACAGAGTGAGTTATGCATGTGGGGAGACACAGGGTCTGGTGCCGGAACAGCGGCATAAGAGGCTTATGGGGGGTTGCGGAGGGGGAAGGGGGGGGGGGGGCAATCGCACTGGGCTGCTGATTGGGAGTCAGCTGCCTGCATCACACAAGTGCGATATAATTGCCGCAAAACAGCTCTGCCCTACAAAGGCAAAGTGCAGTAACTACACGAACACTGACACTGAGAAAAATTGCTGTCAAAATTGTCACACTGCACATTCAAACATGCTGCAGAATAGTGGTGGTGCTTTTATGTACTTTCTTAATAGGAAGAAGCAAGAGATTTAGTCACAGTACAAACTAGGTGTTAAAAAGTCCATTTACAGTCTAAACTTAATTTTGACAAAATGTGTAGTTACTGGCCTTTGGCTTTACAGGGCAGAGCTGGCCCTGAAGCAGGATCCAGCCCCAATCGCTTGTGGCTACGTCAAAAAGATGACGTGCATTCAAAAGCAAGCAAACAATGGCAAACGTTTGTAATGGTTTTCAAAGACTTTTGTGTTTCCTTCTGAGCTCATTGGAAATGCTTCCAAAAAACACAGAGAGTGGACTATGGATTTCCAATAAAGCAGCATGCTATGCTCGATGTTCAAGGTTCAATGCTTGATGAAAGGTTCACATTTTGAACCAGATCAAACTTAACAATTTAGACACCAACCTATACATTTACGAAAGTAAAAAAAAAAAAAATCTCCTCAGGACCTGAGCCACTTAAAACAAACACAACGAATGTGGGGCGAAATAAACTACTACTTTCACTTTGGTCCACTACTACATACCCCTAATAATCACGATCAGTCTTTTTGCCTCAAGTATACAAACACAGACATGGAAATCGCTTCTGGTTGTTGTAGTTTGTGTGTGTGCTTGTGTATGTGTGTGTGTCTGTGTATGTGTGTGTTGGGAGGATGTACTGTGCGTGATCAGCTGGAGTGACACATTAACCCTCGTTAAAACAGCACTATCAGTCACACATACAGACACACTGCTTTCCGTACGACACTGAGGGGAAGTAATAGTCTCACACTTCCATATGTTGCTGGGTGAGCCGCGAATGTTTGTGTGTGCAACACCAAACGCCATACATCCACACATGCAGATATTTTATGATGAAATGTACTCTTAGACTAAGGCCTTGACTCCCTGATATAGATGAGGTACCTCAAACAAATGTGATTGCCTCAGCCGTCATATCTCCGGACTGCTAACAGTAAGATATGGCAAACCAAACATTCATGGTTATGACTGTTTCAGAAACTATGTGTTTAGTAGATTAAACTGTTTAATTGGTTCGATGTTTATTGATTCAAGCTACTAAACACTAAAGAGCATTGTTTAAAGCTATTGACTATTGAAATATTGACTTTTTTTTCCCCTCATTTAAACCTGCACTTACTTTGCGCTTGACGTCTGATGCCACGCTGAAGAGCAGAGAGATGTAGAAGCCCAGCTCTATCATGTAGTACCAGTACTGTGAAGGTATCAGAGGCTGCACATTGGGGAAAAGAATCTAGGGTTAGGGTTAGGGTTAGGATATTGTCATTGTACAAACACAATGAAAATAAAAAATAAAATAGCTCTTGTTTGGTGCAAATAAAAATAAAATAATGCTAATGCTAAATAATACTAATAATTAAATGAAAAATAAATAATATATATACATATAGAAATATAAGCAGTATTAAAGGGCTGAGATGGGGTGGGGGTTAGTACATGTGGGAGTTCAGTAAGGATACAAAACAGATACAAAACAAAGGAACCAAAAAAAGGTCTGGAGATGAAGAACAGAAATCGATTATTTAGGAGATCATATATGTGCTCTTCCAAACACATGAAACCGCACTGAAACATTACACTGAAATTCCTCTCGGGGTCCCTGTAACTCCTTGTAATAGCCTACACAGGATAGCATAACGAAAGTCCAGTCATCTTACCATTTTGGGAAACTCCTTCCACATCTCCTCTTTTTCGTAAAACCAGGGTTTCTGCGAATGGATGGGGAGACAGAAGACAAAGTGAGAGAGGGATAATGATGATGACGCTGCTTTTAACTACTTCAGAGCACATCATAGATCTTAACATCAAGCATGTGCAACAGGGGATATGAAACACATCAACTATACACAGAGATGTAGAAAGGGGTCTTCATCTGAGAATACTGGGGCGGCTGAGGTCTAGTGGTTAGGGAGTTGGTCTTGGGATTGGAGAGTCGCAGGTTCGAATCCTGCCCTACCCATGGCTGAAATGCCCTTGAGCAAGACATCTGACCCCCACACTGCTCGAAAGACTGAAACTGAAACCCTGTCTAAGTCGCTCTGGATAAGAGTGTCAGCTAAGTGTAATGTAATGTAATACTCACGTCAACGAGAGCACCTAGGCCAGCAAAGAAAGCGAGAAGGTAAAATGTGAATCTCCAGCTGCAAAAGAAACAACCACACAAAGCCACCTCAGGATGAGCGTCTCACACAGACACACAATAACATCGCCATCAACATGATCCTCGATCTGTGCGGACAGTGCTTATTAAAGGAACACTCCACTTTTGGGGGCTAATCTTGGGGCTTTTGTGGGGTTAATTTTTCAACTCCCTTAGAGTTTTAACATTTTGAATATATTCAGGCGATCTCCGGATCTGGCAGTAACACTTTAGCTATTAGCTTAGCATAAATCATTGAATCGGATTAGACCAGATCGGATGAACAACTGCTTAACTGTAAGGGAGTTGGAAAATTTCCCCAAAAATAGAGTGTTCCCTTAAAAATACTTGGCTCACCAATTTTACGATACCACAATGTCACAATCACCATACACGGCATTCAGAAAACGATCACCTCACAACAGTGTCCACATCACCATGACAACAACAACAGGCAGGTTTTGACATCAACCACAACAACTTCACCAGCAGATATGCACCAACAACTGAGGATAACCACAATGACAGGTTAAAAAATATTAGCCCTAAGTGAGTAAAAAACATTTTTTGCACCCATCATTGTTTACTGCTGTCAAAAGTAGTCAGTCTGTAGCAGTATTCATAATAGCCAGTGGTATAGTGGTGCAAGTATGGTGGGTTAATTATATGTTGCAATCTTTTACAATCTCATGCATCTCCTGCACCTGCAATCATAGCTGAAGTGTCCTTGATCAGAGCACCAACCTCCACATTGCTCAAGGCAGACTGTCCCTGTACCTAATTCACTAAAAGTCGTTCTGGATAAGAGTGTCAGCTACATGCAATGGAATGTAATAAAAAAAGAACCACCAGTAGCCTGTAAAAAGTGCAGAAACTGTTGTTTTGTCATTTTAAAAGGTGCATAAATGACCTTTACCCTCCAACTACAGCCTCAGCTATGGCTCAGAGTGCTACATGTGCTAAGTGGGCAGAGCTGTGTAGCTAGCTGTGTGAAGCTAGCTGTGTGTAGCTAGCTGTGTGTAGCCGCGCAAGTACCTGGCCTCCCGGAACTTCTTCAGCTTGTTGGGCCGCTCCTGGTTGCGCCGCCGACGGAACCATCTCTGCACCTGCCGCTCTGACCACCCGCTCTGCTTGCTGAGGGTCACCACCGCACTCTGGGCGGGGGGGGGACAGGAGGGAGAAAAGGGTTTGGGGAGGGGGGTATGAGGGCAGAGAGGGGGTGGTGGGGGTGCAATAAAGGTTAGTGTCACAGGAAAGGGAGAAAAAGTCAGAGTAGCTAAGGTATGTGTACAGTACTCGCAAGAAAAAAAGTTGGTGGCTGTGCTGCTCTCTCATGCTACTTTATTTGTGTCAACACCTATGTGTATGCTTGTCTGTGTTTTGTGGGGATGTGTGCTGAATAAAATGTTAATCAAAAATTGGTGTTCTCCTTACTGTGTGTGCGCGTGTGTGTGTGCGCGTATGTGTGTGCGTGTGTGTGTGCGCGTATGTGTGTGTGTGTGTGTGTGTATTGACTATCTCTGTGTTTGTCTGCCTGCATGCAGTTACCTGAGCAGGGTGTTTGGATGCGGATCTGAAGTAAGACTCCAGCAGGGGATTGTGGGATGCCTCGACGCGTACTTTCTCCCTCACTCCCAGGAGTGTAGCCAGAGGAGTGGCTACTTTCCTGTGAGAACATTCAAAACATGAAAACCACCAATCACAATCCAGCAACAAAGCTCTATGGAAGAACATAACCATTTAGCTTACCAGCCTCAGAACTCAGTCCTAAACACTCTTGAACAAACACAAATGACTTCCTTGAAACAGCAATTTTGTGTATTCGTGTCTTAGTGTGTGTGTGTGTGTGCGTGTGTAGTCAGAAATTACCACACTGTAATGCTTTGTGGTTTTAACATAATAGAGCGCAGTACATACTAGTGTCTATGACAGAGAATGGGGTGAGGCAAAAAGAGAAGAATGGGAGAACAAAAGCAGCCATCTGACTAGTCATTAGCAGGCAAGAACAACAGGACTGGTGCACATAGTTTCATTAGGAACGTCACAAAGACACTTACACTAGAGAGGCGTGTACAAATAAATGTAATGTGTGTAGTTCAAAGAGAAAGTGTTTTTATTTGAATGTACAGCGTGTGAGAGAGAGGGAGGGAGAGGGAGAGAGAGAGAGAGAGAGAGAGAGAGAGAGAGAGAGAGAGAGAGAGAGAAGTGTGTGTGTGTGTGTGTGTGTTTGTCTATGAGAGACAGCGGGTGAGTGTGCATTCGATTGGTTGTGTCACACTGACCATTCGAAGACTTGGCGAATGATGAGGAAGCATAGTGCAATCGGCAGGGTGACCCAGAGATCCTCGCTCTTGGCAAACACCTCACCACCGTCCTTGTTCTCCAGGTCAGCCCAGCCCAGACCCTCTGGGAACCACAGCCAGTCCTGCCAGAACCATGCTCGAAGGCCCTGCAACATCCTGCTCCAGAGAGAGACAGACAGTGGGAGGAGGGAGAGACAGAAGAACGTACAGACAGAGAAAGAGGGAGGGAGAGAGAGAGAGGGAGAGAGAAAGAGGGAGAGATGGAGAAACAGAAAAAGACAGAGAAAGGAAGTAGGAGAGAAGGGAGAGAGAGGCAGGGGAGAGGGAGAGAAAAGGGGGGGAGAGAGAGGCAAACAGATAGACAAAGAGAGAGGGAGAGAGAGAGAGAGGGAGAGAGAGAGACACAAAGCCAGGGGTTGAGAAGAACAGAGGGCCTTTGATAAGCTGATGTCCGGCTGTAACATACACTGAGTTATCCACATTGAACTGGGCCTGAACAATAGCACATCAGCATCAGTGGCCATCACAGCTTCCTTACTGTGCGTCTTGCAGAGGAGCTATAAGGACAGCATTCAATTCCCCCTCTCCTGCTTTCCTTTGTCAGTGAGTCCAGCTTTACTTTGTCATCAATAGCTCTAAACAGTAACATCACTGCATTCAAGAATGGGTCAGCCATTTCTTAAAATATGTCACGGTTCCTTAGAAAGCAGTGTAAACAGCACGTGTACACGTGTGTACATGTTTACGAGATTCTTAATCTGTGTAACTCCTCAAGTGTACAGAAGATGCTGTGCTTGTTCCATGGTCCAGCAGGCCCAGTCTGAGTTGAATCACCGCCAAGGCCACACCTGTTCACACTGGGTCTGTTAAATCACCTGCAGTTGACTGAACTGACAATGTCACGGACGAGCTATGGCATTTTTTGTTACATCTAAATCAATGGTCCAAAAACTTCAATGGATGAATGCAGCTTGCTCATCTGGGGCAACAGGCTAATGTTTGGGGAAACTCAAAAGGCCACAAATTATCTTCTCCAATCCTGCCCTCTACCACTATGTCACAAATTCCACTGATGGCAAGAGCATCAACACATACTGTCATTAGGGGTGGGTATTGGCAAGGACTTACGATACGATACATATCATGATACATTTGCCACGATACAATTTTATCACGATACACTGCGATACTGGGTATATTGCAATATATTGCGATATCTTACACAGTTTGTGAAAATGCAAAAATAGAGCTGAATTATCAGTTGCTATTTAAGATCTAGATTGTTTTACATCTTATCAAAACTAAATTAAATCAACATAACTCAGAGTTACTGAACTCAACTCAAAAATATAAAGTGCATAGGATTTAGAAAATAAACTACTGTAGGACAGAGCTGTAATATAAGTTTAAAGGAGAACTTCGGTGTAAAATGAAAATTGGCATGTTAAAACATCATACCGAGTTGGTATGTGTACTGGGGAGCAAATTTGATTTAGCCTGTTGCATTCAGAGTTTAACAATTTTTTATCGTTTGTCCCAGAAGGCTAACAATGGAAGTGGTAGGTGCCCTCAGACGAAGCATGACGACTATGCTATTTTTAAACCATTAAAACAGCTCGAAGAAACTCCACACTCCATCGGTAGTACAACACAGGTCCTGACATTAAAAACGAGGCACTGAGAACTTTGTAAGTGTATACAACATTTATTAATAAAATAGTTTTGACAGGCAGTACCTTGCTGTAGTTTCTCGTCGCCGCCATGATGAAAGTCCGCACGAGTCGATTGAGGAACACGAACCAGCAGGAAGAATAGGAGAAGAGGTAGTACAATCGACTTGTTTGCACTTTCACCATGGCGGCGAAAAAAAAGTTAAACTCTGAACACATACCAACTCGGTATGATGTTTTAACATGCCAATTTTCATTTTACGCCGAAGTTCTCCTTTAAACAGTGTTTTTTTTTTTTTTTGGAGTCAGAAATTGAAAAAGTATATTGTGAAAATTATTATCACGATATTTATGTTTAAATCAATAGAGTGTATTGCGATATGATATATTGTGATATTTTTGCACACCCCTAAGTATCATACTTCTAAATATGATGCTGTTTCGAACAAGGCAAGCAGAACTGGAGCAAGAGGCAAACTCCAGACAGTGTCGATACCCAGACAATGATTAGACGTCTAACTCAACTGAACCGAGTCACTTTGAGAAGGCACATCAGTGTCCAGCACGTGTAATGATTTGCTCCCAGTTACACCGTCCCTTAATTCATTGCCAAGGAACGGCTCTGCTCCAGGGGTCATTTTTTTCCGGGATCCAGACAGGAACTTGGGGGGGGGGGGGGGGGGATGCCAGAGTTGCGC
The DNA here is from genome assembly GCA_027475355.1 of Coilia nasus. Lineage (NCBI taxonomy): Eukaryota > Metazoa > Chordata > Actinopteri > Clupeiformes > Engraulidae > Coilia > Coilia nasus. The sequence goes on from CM050201.1 coordinate 26,013,630, forward strand.
CCCTTAATTTACCCTCCTCTGAGAGGCCCCAACCAAGGACTGCATACATTGATTTTTAAGAGGGCTTTCAAACGAGTCAAGGGCCCACATTTCTTTTCCTGTCAAAGGCCACTCACTCTCTCGTGATTTCATTACCAGATAGACATGTAGTACAACCAATTAGGCCAGGCTCCATCTGGCCCTCCATGGCACGAGAGCAGCCTGGGAACAGGTCTGATGCCAGGGGGACGGGGGGACTAGTCCCAGGCATGGCCACAAACATACAGCACCTGACAAAGACCCAGTGGTAGTCAAAGGAGCAAAGTTGTAAGCAAGAAGACGCCTTTTGGATGAAAGGTGAAACGTCTTCAAGCTCTAAAAAGAAGTCCAGTTGCTTACAACTTAGCTCCTCTGACTACCATGACCTGGATGAATGAGAATCTACACAGACCGACCCAGTGGTACAGGCGGAGGAGAAGCATGCCCAGATGGTCAGAGGAGCTAAGTTGTAAGCTACTGGGCTTCTTTTTGGAGCTTGATGACGTTTCACCTTTCATTCAAAAGAGTTCTCCAGAACTAAAGAACAGAACTGAACTGAAGAAGCCTTTTGGATGAAAGGTGAAACGTCATCAAGCTCCAAAAAGAAGCCCAGTAGCTTACAACTTAGCTCCTCTGACTACCATGACCTGGATGAATGAGAATCTTCACAGATATACGTCCAGATGGCTGTCCGAGTTCACACAAGGGCAAAATTAACATAATGCAACAGCCCTTTTTTCCACTTGTTTCTTTTGACAACACCTTTCTCTCCTGACAAAGGAGTGCAGTGACACTGGAACACTCAATGTTTAGTACTAGCATTTGCATTGTCTTCTGTTCACACTGTGAAATTGGCACAGTAAACATGGCATTCTGTCATAGTCAGCAGGTGCACTCCACTAATGTGAAATTCAATTTAAAATTGAATTAAACTACCTAGTAAAATTCTTAACTGCCAAGGCAACAGATTGTGCAGCATAATAATTCACAAAGAGTAGAAGTTTCTTCATTAGCTTCCACTTTGCTTATTCTCTTTCTCCGGCACAGTAAGTTATCCACAGTTAGCTCGGTTCCAAGGCTCAATAACTGATTAAGTATGTATGATGCAAAGCAAAAAGGGTTAGGTATCCAAACACAACCAAAACAGTTCTGCTTAATACTGCACTGACCGATAGCTGCTGCAATCTGGGAAATACACATCTTATTCTACGATGAAATGGCAAACAGGACTGGCCAGGTGTCAGTAAATATCTGGTTAAATGAAACTCACATGGTGGGGCTATGTCATACTGTACACCCATAACGTGGCCCAGCGACCTAACGGGGTCGGGGAAAAGAAACTGACAGCCCCAGCAGAGGGCATTAATCTATTACTCAACGCGTTTAACTACCAGTAAATTAATGATGTAACTATTTCCGGTCGACTGAACACATTGTGTTCGGAGTTAGCCTACTCAAAAGCTAAAAGCAGTATGTGCTAATTAATGTTACTGCGCTTAATATCAATCTAATTGACAAGCTCGCAGTTTAGGTAACCTATACTAACTCCTGTCACATATCAACGCGGTGACTTGTCTGATTCTGAACAGTCTCATGCTCCTTGCAATCTCGGCCTATCTTATCTCGATCACGGCTGCAGAAGGAGCTTATAGTTGTTGTAAAGCCTACTGTGTTCGTTCTGTATTGTAGCGTTCTCTTCTTTCTCCTTCAGATAATTAGGGCAGACGCAGTGGCAAACTGTATGAATGGCCTTGAAACTCCTCTAAGCTACGCAGGGAGTCTATTCTTATCCACTGCATGTGGAGCAGTCGGCTGTGCGAGTGGCAGACTTTAACTTACACGGACTGGATCATTTAGCCAAATGACTATAAAACATCTCTGAGTGTAATTCCCTGTGCCAGCCACACGTAAAACTCTTCGACATGTTCAATACGACACGAGCCAGGAAATGTAAGCCTGTCGACTCTTTTACAGTGGTTGCGTAGCCCAAACAGTAACTCGGAATGACCGAAAGATAGTAACCTATGATTGCATTCTTATCAAACACAAACGCGCTGTATCCAATTGCTGACGTTAGTCACGGTGATCAGTGATAGGCCGATACAGGCCAAGGATAGTGAGTTAATTCCTTCATATGCACGGTTTGAGATTAGCAGTCGTTAAATTGACAACATGATTGGTAGCATATGTGTTGAGGTTAAATCAGACATACTTAACACATCACCCAAACATTTCTAAAAAATATAATACAAGCAAATAATCCAGTTATCTCGTGTAACGGTATACCTTCTTCCGTCAGATCAGCCAGGCAGGCAGGTAGCCTAATTCCTTAGGCACAAAAGGTTGGCGTTGACTGAAGCGATCTGATGGATGTCTTGAGTTCAAAACAGCGTCAAAGTAAACAGGCTACGCTCCGAGCGCCTTGAACAAAAGGACAATTTTCTTAGTTTCGTGACTTGTTCGCATTTTTCCCCACAAAATCCAAAAGTATTACGGGCAGAGGTAGCAATATGCTAGGCTTTTAGCTCAACTTCCACCCCCTTCACTGTTCAGCCTTCTCTTGCAGTTTCTTCTAAATTTCTTTTAAAAATGTGTCTGTTCATCCAATACAAGAGGATAAACCTGGTAATCTGTTTGCAATTTATTTTCCTCTGGAAAAGTCTTTTTTCTTTGGAGTTTTTCGTAGCAGTCTCATTCTCTGATACTCCCGGGGATGTCTGTGGTAGATAGGCGTCGGTCGGCGCGGCTGGAGTGTCGGGCGGACGGTGAAAGGGCCGGGAGCGGTGGAGAGGGTGGGGGCGGGGCGGGCGCAGGCTATTTAAAGTGACGTTTTACGGCATGCAGGAGGCAAGGCAGCCTAGCGGACGTGTTCGGACGCATCAGAATTGGTGAAGCAGGCAAGGGCTGGGAACAAGCTGCTCCTGGCCGCTTACGTTGCTTAGTACGAAATCCCTCCCTCCCCTATTGCTTATAACTGATGGAATGTGTAGACTTCGCTGCCTGTTTTTTAGTGAAATAAGTCTTGCTCAAAGAAAAGGCTAATCAAAAAGAATGAATCCACGCTATATCTTTTTAAAGGGTTTGGCGCTCCACCTCTAAAACAGCCAGAGCAGGCGTTTGACCTTACCACTGGGCGATCAATTGTCCTGGGCTCCTTTGATGTCGACGACACAGCAGAAGCCACATCAATAGTTCGAGAGGGCAAGGCACAAAGGTCTGTTTGAGAGAGTTGCAACACAACAATAAACCCTAGTATTCAAGCTGCCACAAAACCTATGAGAATAGGTTATCAGTCTTCAAATACTGAAGTCTCCACCAAATTGATTTATCGCGGTTCATCTGAGCATTGGGTATACAACTTGGCATAGGCTACTTGCCAGGTTATGTGTAGGCTATCGTCTCCAGCACATCACTTCTACACGTGGAAGTTAAGCAGCGCCTGCAGATCATACCCACACTGTTTACATGTATTATTATGTAGTGTAACAGCTATCTGCAGGACAACTTTTAAGAGCTGTTGCAGTATAGCGGTAGTACCGCCAGAGGTCGTAGTCGACTCTTGGTTCATCCTAAAGCACACGCCTGTTGGAAGTGCTGTTCTGCCAACGTACACAGCGGCCTACAGGGGGCGCCAGTGCATGGAAAGGCTGTAAATGATTTGTGTTACATTTTGAGTAGTTTGAGTAGGTGTGGGAGTGCTGTATTGAGAAATGATTTCTTCCTGAAGGTGTGGACTGCTGAAGTTTAAAACAAGTGGCTCTGCCTTTACCCAATCGCTAACGTCTAGTCCTCACGTATGCAATTAACCTGCTTATGCATTACAATTCAAATGTAGCACACAAAGTCAACGTCACTGCTCACAAATATTCCCTCTGTTCACTGATTGGCTAGGATTGGCTGGTACCTAATACAGCAATGTCAGTGGCAGCATGGCCAGACCCACTGTACAAAATGAAACTAAGTACGAGGGGATAGTTTACCAGGCTACCTGGCTGCAGCCAAAAGATTGTATTAAAGTGAAGGCCACCAGTATTGTGTTTTGGCTGGATAGGTTGTAGCAAATGTTTAGCAAGTGTGTACACAGACGTAGCATGTTGTCACACATACATTAGGCCTCACACCAAGTCTATTCCACTCCTTAGGCCTCATTTCCACAGACTTGAGCGTGTACAGCGCGTATCCGTGTACAATAGATTTGTATAAGGACAGAATACGCTCAGATCATGCATGAGGTGGAAATGGTCTAATCTGTTAACATGCATTCTAAACCAATACGGACAGAAAACGGGAGTGTTTGGTGGAAATGAGCCCTTAGAGTTTATGGACCCTTGTTCTGCACAGACACAGTTAGGAATCAGGGTTATCATACCTGTGTTTGCTAAACATCAGCACCAGCATGATCCTTAACAAGGGTGGCAGAAGAAGTGTAATGACTGACAGTATTTTATAGTTTCACACTGGCTTTGAGGTTGGGTCTGGTGTGTCAGTGTCTTGCAGTCTTTTTGTTGCCCATGTCCGGCACTTTCCCACCCACAGAGTGTAGGGACATGTTTCCTTCCTGTCACCATGGATGGCATCCTGTTCTTGTGCAATTCACCAACTCTTCTTAATGGGCCATCTAAACAAGGCCCAGGCTACATGTATCTAACACATGTATGTGCTGCCTGCTAAACACCTCACAGAAACAACCTCTATACAGTAAAGGACAAAAGCAGTCACCCCTCTCAACAGTCACTCCACTAAGCCTCAAAACCAGATCTACAGGGTACCAAACATGCACTGACCACAACGCCAAAAGAGTCAGACACATGGGATTGACAGTCAGTATTCAACTGCAGTTGTGGCACTCCTGTACATATATTTATATATATATGTCTCTAAATTGAACTTATATTTTTAACTCTACCCAGCCATTTTTTATCTATTTCATTCTATTCTTATATACTGTGTCTTCTATGCATCTGTTGTTGGCTGCTCCAGACAACATCTCAGTATACTTTGTATAGTGACACTAAAGACTTCTACTTTTACATTACATTACACTTAGCAGACGCTTTTCTCCAAAGCGACTTACAAAAGGAGGACATATTAGCTAACAGATGTGTAGAGAACACTACTACTACTTCTACTTCCTTCACAACCTCAGTGTTCTTCTTCAACGAAACCATGCATCATGTTTGTATTATGTTTTTGCACTGATGAAGACCCTGTGTGCCAACATGTGCTTTCCTCTGACGGGTGTATGAATCACTTTAGGCCTCATTTCCACCAACTTGAGTGTGTACAACACGTAACCGTGTACAATATGTGTGTATGTGTGAGAGAATACGGTCAGGTTATGTATGCGGTGGAAATGGTCTAATTTGTTAAAGTGGATTCTAAACAAAATACGAACAGAAAATGGGCACTTGCTGTCTACGCACTGTATACGGAGAGTGTTTGGTGGAAGTGGTTAAGTGCAGCCAAAGCACACACATCCATTTAAACTGGGAGAAGTACTAAAGAAACAATCAACACGAAAGACATGTAAAGTCTGCTTCAACCAGGTTTTTGCTCCCAATGTTTTATTTACCGTGACGTATCAGGCTTTCCAACCCTTCCTCAGACGTCGTACACACATGTTTATAGGCCTATACGTAAATTGTGCTACCACTGAATTGAGCCTCTCACTTCAAGTGTTCATTTTCAGCTCATGTACAGTAGTCACAAGGCCTGCACCTGTTTAGCTTCAGTTGCCTGTTTGGCCTCAACTTACTAATGATGATTACTAAAAGGCTGTAAGATGCAGTTGTCTACCAATACATTACCCTTGGGGTCACCTTAGATCATTTGAGTTCAATCAAAGCACGGACATCCTAAATGAACACTGGGAGCAGGACCAAGAGACAGTCAACATAAGTAGAATAGGGAAAAGTCAGCTCGACCAGAATTTATGCTTACAAAGTCACCTTAGATCATTACACATGGAGATCAAGGCAGGTGGGTGGACTCAGGGATGTGCACTTCACCGATCAAGTCTGTTTATTAGGTAGAGGGCATTTTACACCACTACACAGCAACAGGTTTTTGTCAAGTGCATGTCACACACGCACGCGCACACACTCACTCACTCACTCACTCACTCACTCACACACTCACTCACTCACACACTCACTCACACACACACACACACACACACACACACACACACACACACACACACACACACACAACCTTATGAACTGAAGAACACAATCACAAGGCACAATGACCTTCATGTTTTTATTTAGCTTTTTTTTTAATTAACATGTAAAACAGCAATCAAATAAATAAGGGACCATTAGGCTTAATGTGTCATAATCATAACTAGAAATAAAGATTATATTCTAAAAAAAGGTGATTGACTCTTCATCTTTAAATTTCAGCAATATTTCAGGAGAAAAATAATAAATTAATTAAAAGTAAATTAAAAAAGAAGAAAAACATCTACCACATAAATCATAAATATTAAATAGAGCAATAATAATAAAATCATAATTATGATATATCCCAAAAATTTGCCCAAATGCTTTTTTTGATTTGATTTTTTTTTAAAACATGATATATACAGTTAGATATTTTCTGATAGGTTTCCCCATCCCAAAATTACTGATCTCAACAACTTCCACCAATTGAAAAACTAACTCTACTGCCGACAATATTCAGACACCTGATGTCCACTCCTATGCCCCCTTGCTTCCTGCCCCCCCCCCCCCCTCCCCACACCTGTGCACGTGTCTCACACACCTGTATACAAACCAACCCCTCCAGGCGGCCAGGATGGGGCGGCTCTACGGGGAGCTCGCCACACCTGGTTTACCCACACTGCTTTGCAGTAGTTGTTAAGGTAAAACAGGAAGTAAAACCCAAAGTCCTCTGTAGCGACACCTCCTCCCATCTTCCTTCCCTCCCCACCCCTCCCATCCTTTACCCACCCTGTACCCACCCTGTACCCACCCCTATATCATAAGTAGCTGATATCCCACCCACCCCCCACAGCCCTTCCCACCCCCACCCCCTTTATGATACCCTTCCGTATCTATATACATGTATAACAGACTCTGGCAGTGGTACTATAATGGCATTAATAAAACGAAGTTATGGTCGCCACAGTGCCACCTGTGGGTTGAGCAGAGCAGTGCATTTCTATTCCTGTATACATTTGGGTCTGTCTGGCTGGCTGGCTGGCTGGCTGGCTGGCTGGCTGGCTGGCTGGCTGGCTGGCTGGCTGGCATTCTTTCGCTCTCTCTCTCTCTTGCCCTGTCTCTAAGCATGAGGGGGTGTGCCTGCTCAAAGGATATGAGTTGAGTTGGCAGGCTCAACTTAGGCAGAGCTCAGGGTTAGGCTGTATGCTGTGCTGTTGTACTTCTTTCTTTTGTTTTTTTTTTTGTTTTGTTTTTTCATTTTTATTTATTTTATTTTTTTTTGACATTATGCTTTAAGGGTAGTGAGTTGGTCCTGTGTTCTTCAGTTGCACGGGTTTGAGTTTTCTAAGTCCTATGCATGAAGCTAGATGGGGGTTTGGTTTGCTGAGCTGTTGGTCCCATGTTTTTTTTTTTTTTAAAAACAGCAGAGGAGAGACAGACCTCCACACTGAACTCCTCGTTTGGTCCTGTTCCTCCTGAGAGAGAGAGAGAGAGAGAGAGAGAGAGATCGAGATCGAGATCGAGAAACAAACATAAAGAGAGAGAGAGAAAGAGAGACAGAGAGTGATCAAGATAGAGAAACAGATATAAAGAGAGAGACAGAGAGCCAGAAAGAGAGAGAAAGAGCAGGGGGGAGAAAGTAAATTGAAACCACAATTAGATACACATTCTTTCCCATGTTTTTCTCCGTATCGTGGAACTCATACAGTGACCCCCACACGTATGTCAGGGAGGTGCACAGAGGTAGCCGTGTGGACTGACTCGTTTCAGGCGGTACTAGCTGCTGCACCAAGCAGAGCCATAACAAACAGAGATGGCTACAGTGTTTGTTATCTGTGTTGTGATCTTCATGGCTCTCTGCGGCTGGGTGACTGCGGTTCACCACCCACCCACTCTCCACCTCGGTACGCTCTGCACCACAGCTTCAGGTGTGCGGGTCGCTGTGTGGTTCCACTGATGCAAAAATAAAGAAATAAACAAACACATAAAAGTGTCCATTTTGTAAATGTTGGAAATATGTTTTTTATATATATGTATGTATATGGAAGTTGTGAGTCAGTGTAGTGTAGTGTGTGTCTGGATGTGAGATCAAAGTGCAAATGCAGAGAGAGTGTCAGGAGGGTATTATGGGTTTTATCAGTCAGCCATCTGTTAGTGTTAGAGAGTTTGCAGGCATGAATGTGTGTGTGTGTATGTGTGTGTGGGTATGAGTGTATACATACACTTTTTTTTTTTTAAGCCAAGAGCATTTTTTTTGGCAGGCAAACAAATCTCCAACATGCACCATAGGAATTCTGGGTTATCGTTTGTATTTGCAATTATTTTAAAATTAGAAAACACAATGGCATATACACCCAAATGTAGCATTGATTTGAGTATTTTATTCCTTTTGGCTCAATATCCTACAAATCCCAGAATTCCTACAGAGGAATGCTGTTCTTTGGTGGGCATAACATGTCACTTATCACCATGACAACCACATACTGTCACCTCAAACCTCGAGTGAGTTTTGAGATATAAGAGGATGAGTCACGCTATCACACAGAGAGATGCACACACACGGCCAGCACAAGTCTCAATCAAACAAACATTCATACACGCACGCACACACACACACACACACACACACACAGAAATACACTCTCTAACACTCTCTCTCTCTCACACACACACAGATCATCTTCCACTGTCTATGTTTTACGCACAACATCTCATTTGGGCAAAAAAGTATACTGTCTAGTACAAACGTACACATACACACACACAAACACACACACAAACAAACGACGTTCACTCGCCATTTGCACAAAACAGCATACCCACTAGCACGATCTCTCGGATTCAAATACAGATCACACGGAAAAACCCCCACATTCACAGAACTAGTACAGCACCAAACTAAACATGGGAGAGTAGCCAAGAAATATAGTCATGACCAACCAAACACACAGAGAACTGATCAAAAACAGGCCAGCCGGAACCAGAGCTTTCTACATGTACAGTAGGTCTCTTAATCTGAGATGGTACTTGCTTTACATGGTTGGTTTTTAATGAGTTAGAAATGGAAAATATTGGGTCTGTTATTCATAAAACTACATACATGTTTTAACAGGATTAATTTAGCTTGGAAGCAGTTTAAGTTATTGATCAGTATTTATAAAACAACAAAAAGTAGAAAGGTCACAAGGCACCAAACACATGTTCATGGTCGCCACAGCAACCCGCCATGCATGAACTCAGCATGGTGGATTCAGAGGCGCTGGCCTCTATGGCAACCATCACAGGCAAAGAGATATATATTGCCACAGCAACCAACACAGGCCAATCAACTTACGACGCTGTGAGAGGAAGAAGGGGGTAATCTTTATTAGTTGCTAGGTAACCGTAGCCATAGCGCCGTGGTCTCCACACGCCCTGTTTTGATTGGACAGGGCAGCCTGGGGGGGTGTGGCGTGATGGGGCCGCACGTTTGTTTGTTTGTTTTGAGGACACAATCACACAAAAAAACAATCAAATAAAAAGGTAAAAAAATTAATGAATTAATTAAGTCACAGTTTTTATTGCTCCTAACAATTGTGCGTTAGCTTTTCTTTTTCACGGTCAAAATATTTTTTTTTTTTTATCTTTGCACAGCTGCCTTTCTACACAACATTTGTGTATTTCTACACAACATTTAAGATGAATGAGTAGCCATCTCCTATGAACAGATTTATTTTTTATTTTTTTGTTTTTGTATGTGAGCAGTGAGTCAATGTCAGCCTTATGAGTGACACACATAAGTCACTTGATCCTCACAAAGCTTCGCTGGAGCTTAAAGCTCTGTCCAAAACAGACTGCCAAAAGCACAGGGCTGTTCTGACTCACCCATCTGTACAAAAACAAAATCTTGTGGTGGAGGACCACACACAATTCAACTTTAACCAGAGACTCATCTTACAATCAGTCCCACTGCTGTGAAACTAGAAGACAATTATTACTTAGAATAATGAAGAACTGGGTAGAAACAGATAAAATGCAGAAAACATTGCAGTGGTTGTTCCCCATAATAATTTCCCCCCTTAAGCCTCAGGCAGCAGGCTGGAGGAAACAGGCCCTGCCTTTAACAGCCTGTGTTTGCTCCATCTCCAGACACCGCAGGGCAGACTCCTCACAGCATCACATCACATCAGACTAGCAGCTCTCTTAACATCCAGCAGCCATACCATAATATTCAGAACCCCCTATCCCCCCCTTCCCTAGCTTGTTACTGCAGCAGCACCTTTGATATTTCCACAAAACTTCCTTGACAACCCAACCCCCCAACGCCCCCCTCCTCACCCCTCCCCTCATCACATCACATCCTCTCTCCGTCCGTCAGGACTCACCTCTCTCTCTCGCTCGCTCCTGGGCACGCTCAGTAGGGCCGGTTGGCGTCCTTGGGCCGCTTGAGCTGCACCTTGAGCCGCTTCATGCCGATCTGGAAGCCGTTCATGGCCTGGATGGCGGCCTGGGCGCTGGCCGGGTTGTCGAAGCTCACAAAGCCTGCGCGGAGCGACGGAGGGGGAGAGGTGGTAAAGAGTTAACAGGAATCTGAATAATAAAACATATATGCATATAGACTGTCCTTATACTGTTTTCATTGTTGTAAGTTAGCGTCAACACCTTAAGACACAGTCCCTATTTCAACCATGTTTTCTGCCAAAATGGTAAGGAGGTAACGCTGGAAGGAATCCGAATAATCTTGTACATAACATATTTAATGTTAGGGCATTTCTTTATAATCATTTTGTATTCCTAAGTTATTTACTGCGTTAGCAATCACAGTATCATCTATCATTTTCAATGCTTCATAAATGCATTTCTCTGTTCCCTCTTCAGGCATGATGAGGTTTCCTTTTACCCAAACTCTCGAGCGCATCACAATCCAATGTATACATTGAGATATATAAATATATATATATAGACTGTGCTTATACTGTTTTCATTGTTGCAAGCTAGCCTTAACATCTTAAGACACAGCCCCTGTTTCAACCATGGCATGACCAAGTTGTAATGTGTTGTTGTGAGGAGAGACGGAGGGGGGAAGGTGGTAAGGAGTTAACGCTGGAAGGAATAATAATAATAATAATAATAATAATAATAATAATAATAATAATAACAATAACAACAACAACAATAATAATAACAACAACAACAATAATAATAACTAGAAAAGCACTCAGAGACCGCAGACCTCCGCCAGGGCAGCTCAGATCACCACCAAAATCTAATCACTTTTAAGTTAGCCCATTTTTAAGTTAGCCTCTACCCTTCATCAAAATTCATCCAAAACATTTTGAGTTATATTGCTAACTAACAAACAAACCAACAAACAAATGCTGATGATTACATAACCTTCGCCTAATGCCGGTAACAATAATATTGTACATAACATATTTAATGTTAGGACTTTATTTCTTTATAATTATTTTGTACTCCTAACTTATTTACTGGGTTAGCGATCACAGTATCATCGGGCTTCCTTTGGCTCCCATCATCTATCACTATCTATGTGTTATAAATGCATTTCTCTGTTCCCTCTTCAAGTGTGAGGTCTCCTTTTATCGAATTCTAGAGCTCATCACAATCCAATATATGCACTGATTTATGCAACACCTGAAGACACAACCCCTGTTTAACACCTTAAGACACAACCCCTTTTTCGACGTTGTTTTTGGTAAAATACGAATACGAATGCTTTTAGTGTCCACAGAGTGGAAATTTGTCTTTGGTTTCACCACATACAGACAACAAACATTTAAACATTCAGCTCACTGACATAGCACCACGCAGGCATCACAAAACACAACACTGCATTTTTATAAAAAGAAGAGAAAAACACCTAAAATGTAAACCATCATAAAAATTAGCCTGTAATATGAATACGTAAGCACGCTGTAGGAGTGGCTAATAGATAAAAAATACTATAATAACTAAATAGACCTCCGAAGGACTGGGGTGGATTAGGCAAGAGTCCCTATGCTATTTATTTCTCTAATTCCACTGTGGACAAATAAGTTAAAAATATGCCAATAAATGGCATGACCAAGCTGTAATGTATTGATTGTAAAGAATTTCTGTAATGTTGTATTGATGTGGTGACGTTTTTTTTCCTTCTGCTAGTGGAACAGCGAATTGTTCCCCAGAACCTGAAACAGAATGTACTAAGTGTGTTTAAGACACTACCTCAGTCCCCACTCAGTCACTAAAACTCACTCACTCTTTCCTACCTCAGTGACGTGCTTTGGCTCCGTCACCCCACTCTGCTCTGCTCCTGTGATGCCAGACGCCTGTCTGCTCCAATCAGGGACAGGCGGCAGACCTGAGGTGACGCACCATTCTCCACAGCTGACTGCTGCCCCACCCCCCCTACACTTCCCCTACGCATCAGACACTGCACTCATCTTTCCACGCTGATGTGACTACTCTAGACACGGCGCTTCAAAAACTCACTTTAACAAGTGATTAGTGGTGTATTATGTGTTTTGTTGTACTGTTTCCTATGATCATGTTTAATTTATGTTTGTTATCCTGAAATGCTCTATAAATCATCATAGCATTGTTTTTTAATTGTTATTATTGTTGTTGTTATTATTATATTACATTACACTTAGCTGATGCTGGACCAATGTGGGGTTAAATACCTTGCTCAAGGCCACTTCAGCCACGGATGAGGGTGCAGGAGAGCACTAGTTAGTTACTCTAAACCTGTGACCTCCGAACCCTTAGGCCACAGCTGCCCTCTTCATTACTACTGTTATTATTATTACCTTTTCCCAGTTTTTCCATCACTGTACGTCTGAGTCTATGGGAGTGGGATTGCATCTAGGTTGGTATAATGAGGATAAAAGGACACCTTATGCCAAATGCATTTATGACCTTGGATGAGGGTGCATGAGAGCACTAGTTAGTTACTACCCTCTGATCCCCTAACCATTACGCCACAGCTGCTCCCTTTATTATTATTCCCATCATTCTCTGGGAGTGGGATTGGAGCTAAATGAGTGGGATTGGAGCTAAATGAGTGGGCTTGGAGCTAGATGGGTGGGCTTGGAGCTAGATGGGTGGGCTTGCTTGCTCACCAAAGCACTTGCTCTGGTTGGTGGCGCGGTCCACGAACACTTTGGCCGAGATGACGTTGCCGAAGGGCAGGAACATCTGCAGCATCTCGGAGTCGGTGAACTCCTGAGGCAGGTGGTAGATGAAGATATTACAGCCCTCTGGACCTGAGGAAGGGGGCACGGAAGAGGAGAGATGAGGAGAGGAGAGGAGAGGAGAGAAGAGGGAGGATGGAAGGTGAGAGAGAGAGAGAGAGAGACAGAGAGAGGGAGAGGGAGAGAGAGAAAGAGAGAGAGGGAGAGAGAGAGAGAGGGAGAGAAAGAGAGAGAGAGACAGAAAGAAAAATGTCAGTTGGAAAGAGTGAAGATACGAGAACAACAAGATGCGAGTTCCTCTCAGTGCAACCTAATAAACTCCGGGTCGTTTCCCTGTAAATGCCACCAATTTTTAAAGTAATGAGCCATAAAACCAGACGGTGACCCTTCACATTTAATCTCTTCAGCAGACACAAATCTAAGAGTAAGACAGAGACAGAGCACAGACTTGTACTCCGGTGCTGAATCATCCCCTTGCACAAAATGCCATTACTGTAGGGAGGGATGAGAGCGTCCTGTGCGGACATGACACAGGCTACAGTCAGTAAGGCGGGGAGGGGGAGGAGATCACGTTCAGACAGGAAGTTAGCCGTGACTATCGGCTCTGCCCGCACAGGAAGTAACCATGATTACCCTCACGCTGCTGCAGTTGCTGTGGCTGCTGCGGTTGCTGGGCGACGAGGGCCGGCTGGTGGGGGAACGGCTGTCCGACCAATCCGTAGGCGGCGGGGTACGTGGCTGAAGGACGAGGGGATGGGGGTGGGGTGGGAATAAGGGTGGGCATGTGGACAATGAGAGCAGAGAGAGACGTGAGATGCGGTTAGAAATGCACAGTCACACTGAGGCTATACTACAGCAGTGCAGCTAAAGGCTGGGGCTAAGATAGAAAGTCTGCTATGCAAAGGCAAAAGACCGTAACTTCAATTTTGGGGCGAGAAATTAGTTATTGCCATTTTTGAACAATAAACACAGCTTTGATTATGTGGCCAAATATCTTGAGTCAAATTTGTTGTTTGTTGGGGGAAAAATAAGGTGTCGTCTTTACCATAAGGCTGAAAACACATGCAAGCACAAGATGTTTTAAAGTCATTTGTCTCAGTTTCACATTCTTGTGAGTGTAAGTCTTTTGCCTTTGTGGGGCAGAGATAGCCTGGGTGTGGCCATACTGCCTGTGACGCTGCATTTACATTTCGCGAGCAAGTCAGTCTGGCCAAGCTGCCTATCTAAACCATTTCTGCTCAGTCCTCAGATAGGGGGCCAATGAAAATCGAGCATTTCAAAAGGCAATGACGCGGTAGTTTGGCGACCGGAAATCTATCTCAGTCACTACTGTGTACATGGCAAACGTGGAGCAAACGCAAGGTTTCAATGCATCTGTAGCTGCTGTTTAGGACGAATTCAAAGGGAAGTTCTATATGAAAATAGAGCAAAGGGCAGCACTTGAAGCATTTGTTGCGGGAAAGGGCGTTTTTGCAATGCTACCAACCGGCTTCAGTAAAAGTTTAATTTATCAGTTAGCCCCGCTGGTAGCCAAGTCCATTGGGCTTTGCGAGGACGCTGTTGTTGTGGCCATTTCGCCTTTGATCGCACTGATTCGTTTTTCGAATATCAATATTAAATGGCCAACACCAGCCACTCTCATGTTCACCTCACAAGTCCGACAAAAATAATTTAACGCCATTTCTATATGACTACAGGCTACTACTACTTTTTGTTTGGATCAAGCAGCTTCTTCTGCTGGGGTATACGTCAGAGGGCAGAGGGGTGTGATTGATTGAAGCTTCGTCCAGTAGCAAACAGAGGCATTTGAAAGAGGCGGGTTAAGCCCGCCTTCTGAGAAATGGGTTTACAACACAGCTTGGCCAGACCAATGCTCGCAGAGCATTGACAAGTCGCGATAGCCAGGCTAGGGCAGAGGGGTGGTGCACGTGCATACCAGTGTAGTGCTGCATGCCAGTGTAGGCCTGCTGGAGAGGGTCCAGGGCAGGGCTCGGAGCTGGAGACGGAGACGGAGAAAAGAAAGATTAGCAGAGAGAACACATTAGAAAGGCAAAAAGTCAAAAGTAGTAGAGTTTAGAGGAGAGATACTTTATTTATCCTGAAGGAAGTTAAGGAAAGTTAAAATAAAACGAGTTGAAGTCTGAAATGCTGCCAATACTACTTTATTCATACAGCACTTGGAAAGAGACTTAAAACAGACAAAACAGGGGCTTTTTAAATTTTTTTTATTCTTCTTCTTCTTCCTATTATTATTATTTTTAACACACAGTGAGTTACTGGGGTTGTGTAAAATGACTGTCTGACTTACTGGCTGGCTTAAAGCAATGCATTCTGCACTTGAAATAGTGACGTTTTTGGACAATCTCGTCCGTATGCAGCGTTTCGACGAGAGGCAACCACTAAACCAGCAAGTCACTTCAAACAAGCTTATAGGTAGGATCTATTTTTGTAAAGCGGTCGTTAAGTCTCAAGTAGGGTCTATACTTGTCAATTATTCATCAAATCCTTGTTCGAGCTCTTTGCTCGTAAATTGATCATTAAATCTCAGGTGGGGGTTATGCGTTTGTGAAATGGCCCTTAAACCGCTCATTAAAAAGCTGCAGTGTTTAACCTGCAGGACAGAGAGAGTGTTTTTGTGACACTTCTCTCCTGATGGCGAGGACGAGGTTGGGCGAGGGGTGAGGCAGTGAGTGAGCGAGTGCGGGCGAGCGCTGACCTTGGTAAGGGTGCACCCCATTGGTGTAGAGCGACTCAGAGGCCGACTGGCCGTTGGGGGGCGCAGGCACTGGGGGGTAGCTGTTGACCGCCAGCGGCGGGGGCAGGGCCGACACGGGCGTGGCCGCGATGGTCGGTGGAGTGCTGGTACCTGCGGACAGAGAGAGATGAGAGAAAAAGAGAGAAAGACAAAGAGAAAGATAGAGAGAGAGAGAGGCAGATAGAGAGAGGGAGGGAGATTAAGATAGAGGCAGAGAGAGAGAGAGGGAGATAGAGACAGAGATAGAGACAGAGAGAGAGGG
>CM050201.1:26037500-26042500 GCA_027475355.1 Coilia nasus
GTGGCCCATAAAGATTGACATCTCTGCCCTGCAGATGGTGCTGCGTGCTGGGATGGCAGGCATGGCCGATCTCTAGCTTTGGATAGGAGCCAACAGGTGTGGATCACACGGCTTCTGAATCTGTTATATTTTTCTGCTCCTACCATTTATAGCTGTGACATCTATAAATACCTGTGTATATGATATGGATGCTTGTGAGGGATAACATCACATCTAACCCTTTTCTAATGAATCAATCTATGAATCTTTGAATATCGGGGGTGGAAATTAATTTTGCAAAATGTGAACCTGCCACTGACAAATAAATGATAAAACTTACCAGCCACTCAATAGTAAATTATTATTTGGTGTCCAAAAATTCCCAGCCACTTTCATATTTTACCAGAATTTGGCTGGGGGCTGGCGCAAATTGACATCCCTGCTATACACATGCATGAGGAGGAGGGCATCTGGGCACCGAGAGAGACTATGTGCCAGTGTACACGTGCGGAGGGCGTCTGGCCTACGAAGGGTGGATGGAGTGCCAGTGTACATGTCTGTGCGGAGCGGAGGGTGTGTGGCCTACGGAGGGCGGACGGAGTGCCAGTGTACACGTGCGTGAGGGGCGGAGGGCGTCTGGCCTACGGAGGGCGGACGGAATACCAGTGTACACGTGTGTGAGGAGCGGAGGGTGTGTGGCCTACGGAGGGCGGACGGAGTGCCAGTGTACACGTGCGTGAGGGGCGGAGGGCGTCTGGCCTACGGAGGGCGGACGGAATACCAGTGTACACGTGTGTGAGGAGCGGAGGGTGTGTGGCCTACGGAGGGTGGATAAGGTGCCAGTGTACACGTGCGTGAGGAGCGGAGGGTGTGTGGCCTACGGAGGGCGGATGGAGTGCCAGTGTACACGTGTGTGAGGAGCGGAGGGTGTGTGGCCTACAGAGGGTGGATAAGGTGCCAGTGTACACGTGTGTGAGGAGCGGAGGGTGTGTGGCCTACGGAGGGCGGATGGAATACCAGTGTACATGTGTGTGAGGAGCGGAGGGTGTGTGGCCTACGGAGGGCGGACGGAATACCAGTGTACACGTGTGGTAGGAGCGGAGGGTGTGTGGCCTACGGAGGGCGGACGGAATACCAGTGTACACGTGTGTGAGGAGCGGAGGGTGTCTGGCCTACGGAGGGTGGATAAGGTGCCAGTGTACATGTGTGTGTGGAGCGGAGGGTGTCTGGCCTACGGAGGGCGGACGGAATACCAGTGTACATGTGTGTGAGGAGCGGAGGGTGTGTGGCCTACGGAGGGCGGACGGAATACCAGTGTACACGTGCCTCTACCTGCGGAGAGAGAGAGTGCCAGTAGTGCTCTTACCTCCTCTGCCCTCACTGTCAGCTGGCTTCACCTGGATGGGCCGGTTCATCTGAAACACAAAACACGCAAAGAGAGAGCATGTTTAGACACCTGTGTGTGTGTGTGTGTGTGTGTGTGTGTGTGTCTGTGTGTGTGTATGATGCCTTCTACACTTCTACACTACACTTTTTACCCTTCACTAAAGCTTCCCATATCTTCTGTCTCTTTTTATCCGTTTTCCCCAGTCTTCCTTCATCACACACACACACACACACACACACACACACACACACACACACACACACGCAGATCTACAAACACACACACACACACACACACACTTAATCCCGGCCTGCTCTGCTCCGTCCCTGGCATGGGGATGGGGACCAGGAAAAGCACACACCCACGTGGGGCCGGGTGATGGGATTAAGAGCGCTCGCTGGCTAATCTGGATTACACAGCCGCGCTGGATTAACATGGTGAGAGATTCAGCAGCCCTCAAGAGGAAGGAAAAAGAGAAAAGAGAGGAAAAGAGAGATGGGGTGGGGCGGAGCAGAGACAGAGCCAGCAGAAGAGAGAGAGAACGCAGGATGACGACGAGAGAGAGGGAGAGAAAGAGATTTCAGAAGGACTTTCAGACGCAGATGAGTGAGACGCCTCAGCTATATTTTATGATTTATTTATGATACATTTTATATAACATATTCCATATAACCCATTTCCAAACTGTCTGAGACGTCTTTATGAGAATATACACAAGTGTGCGAGTATATACAGACACACACACACACACACCAAACAGTCCTACTCACACTTATCTGAGCCAGAGAGCAGTGCCCTAAAAATGCACCCTGACTGAGAGAGAAAGAAAGAAAGAAAGAAAGAAAGAAAGGAGGAGAGGAGAGGAAGTAAGAAAAAGAGCT
The DNA here is from genome assembly GCA_027475355.1 of Coilia nasus. NCBI lineage: Eukaryota > Metazoa > Chordata > Actinopteri > Clupeiformes > Engraulidae > Coilia > Coilia nasus. Next base: position 26,039,748 of record CM050201.1, read on the forward strand.
GAGGAGAGGAAGTGGGAGGGAAAAGAGAAGAAAGGAAAGGAACTGATATGCAGCGGCAGAGAGAAAGAGGAGTGGAGGAAATGGAGAGAGAGAGAGAGGAGAGAGAGAGACAGAGAGAAAGAGAGTGAGAGAAAGAGAGAGAAGAGGAAGTATGGAAGAGAGAGATAATGACAGTCCTTGTGAGAGGAGAGGAGAGGAGAGAGAGAGAGAGAGAGAGAGAGAGAGAGACAATGAGAGTGAGAGAGAGAGAGAGAGAGAGAAAGAGAGAGAGAAGAGGAAGTAAGGAAGAGAGGAATAATGACAGTCCTTGTGAGAGGAGAGGAGAGGAGAGGAGAGGAGAGGAGAGGAGAGGAGAGGAGGAGAGGAGAGGAGAGGAGAGGAGAGGAGAGGAGAGGAGAGGAGAGGAGAGGAGGAGAGGAGAGGAGAGGAGAGGAGAGGAGAGGAGAGGAGAGGAGAGGAGAGGAGAGGAGAGGAGAGGAGAGGAGAGGAGAGGTGATGCGAGACTGGGCGTGTAGGGAAGGACAGAGGAGAAGGCTGAACCAGGAGGAGGACAGGAAGAAGGGCAATGGAGAGAGAGGCAGAGGAGAAAAAGAGAGGCAGAGAGGAGAAAAAAGGAGAGATAGAGGAGAAAAAGAGAGACAGAGGAGGGATAGAGAAGAAAGAGAGAGGAGATCAGAGAAGGAGAAACATTAAAAAAAAGAAAGGGAGAGGGGGGGGCAGAAAGAGTTAAAGAAAAAGAGAGAGGGAGACAGAGAGAAAGAAAGAGAGAGACAAAGTCAGAGAAAGACAAATAGAGACTCAGAGAGAGACAGAGAAAGAGAGAGAGACAGAAAGAGAGAGAGACAGAGAGAAAGAGAGAAAGAAAGAGAGGGAGGCATGGTTGGTGGGGACTTAATGAAGGTCTTAATTATGGAGCCGCTGACATTTGAGCCGACGGCTGATCCATTCACTCGGATCAGCACCGATCACTCGCTCGGACACACTATTGATCAAACACTCGCATGGTCACCCTCTCAACAACAGCACACAAACACACACACACACCCTCTCAACAACAGCACACACACACACACACTCTCAACAACAGCGCACACACAAACACACACACAAAGGAAACTGACTAATTAACACACAGGCATACCATGGAAATAGCACACAAACACACTCACACACACACACAAAGGAAACAGACTAATTAACACACAGGCATGCATACTCTTTCCCAAACACACAGCAGAGGGATCCTCCTTCCCTGCAGACTGGGTGCATCTTATTGAGTGACTTTTCATTGAGTGTGTCTGACCGTGCTGGACCTGGGGGTGACTCCTCATATGTCCACATATTGCAGGCTCATATATATATATGTGTGTGTGTGTGTGTGTGTGTGTGTGTGTGGGTGTGTGGCTGAGGGACGGCAGCAAGGGACAGCCATCACGCCCCATGGGTCACCTTGGCCACACAGCACAGCCGTGTCTGTACAGGGGTGGGGACAGGGCGGGAGAGTGACTGCCATCTTGTGTATTTTTAAAGAAAGGGGAAAAAAAACAAACAAATAAATAAACAATTTTGAGGCTGGGGGGGTGGGGGGTGTGGGTCACTGGAATGGGCAGTAAACAGACCCCTGCAGCTCCTGGCCCACTTCCCCTTAATCCTGGACACACAGATGACCCCTGCACTGCTGCCCCACGAACATCACCAGCTGCACCAGTGTGTGTGTGTGTGTATGTGATTGTATATGTGAGTGCGTGTGTGTGTGTGTGAGAGAGAGAGAGAGAGAGAGAGAGAGAGAGAGAGAGAGAGAGAGTGTGTGTGTGTGGGTGTGGATGTGGGTGTGCATAAGGGAGAAAGTATAGGGGTGTGTGTGTGTGACTGTGTGTGTGTGTGTGTGTATGTGTGATTGACAGTGTGTGTGCGTAAGGGTGAAAGTACAGGGGTGTGTTTGTGTGTGTGTTTGTGTGTGTGTATGCACGCACAAATGTGCATTTCTATTTCATATATTAAATATAGTATATTAGTTTTCATTATGGCCAGCGTAGGAAAAGATGGAGTGACAGGGCGAAAGCAGAGCGCAGCACACAGGCAAAGATGGAGACGCACAGGGATCGAAAATGAAATGAAATTGTTAAAGATGGAGCAGGAAGCAGATAATGGCTGGAGGAGGGGGGAGAAAATAGAGAGACAGAGAGAGAGAGAGAGAGAGAGAGAGAGAGAGAGAGAGAGAGAGAGATGGAGAGAGAGAGAGAGATGGAGAGAAAATGAGCCAGATAGATAGAGAAATATAAAAAAGGGGACGGGGCCACAAAAGGAAGCGAGACGAAACACAAAGCCGTCAGAACGGTGCCACTTCAGGTCGGCACGGCAACCAGCCTTACGCAGACCTGCCTCGCCGCCACAGTCGCCATGGCAACGCCACGACCAGAGCTCCCCAGCAGGTAAACAAGGTTGCCCCGGACGACGAGAAGAGGAGGAGGAGGAGGAGGAGGAGATGGGGTGGGGGACAGAGAAGAGGGAGACGAAAGAGAGCGATGGCTAGATAGGGAGGTAAAGGGACAAACAAATGGGAAGGATGGCGTGAGGAGTGCTCAGGTGAAGGACGAGAGGAAAGGAAAGGAGAGGGGAGAGGAGAGAGGAGAGCGGAGAAAAGAACATTACAGAAGCAGAATGACAATGAAGAGGGCATTATGAAACCGTGAGATGACAGCTGGAGAGGAGACAGAGACAGAGAGACGGAGAGACGGAGAGACGGAGAGACG
>CM050201.1:26045000-26162500 GCA_027475355.1 Coilia nasus
TACGTAAGTGAACAACACAAAGCCAGCCTTTTCTTTCTGTTTCTCCGTCTTCCTCCATCGTTTCCCTCTCTCTGCGTCCCTCCCTCTTTCCCTCTCCACATCTTTTTCTTTCATTTTTCCCTTGCTTTTTCTTTTTCTCTTGCTCCACTGCCATCTCTCTATCTTTTCTCCTGCTGTCTCTCTCTCTCTCTCAGTACCTCCGCCCTATCCTTGAGTGAGGCGCTGGTCATTGCATCGTGCCCCGTTCCCTAGCAACCCGGCATCCCTCGCTCCTAGCGGTTGCCTGGCAACGGGACGTGAAACCGTAATCAACGTGCCACCCCAACCCCCAATCTCTTTTTCTCTCTCACCTCCCACCCTCCCCCACCCTCTTTCCTTCTCGCTCCCTTTTTCCCCTCCCTCTCTCTCTCTCTCTTTCTCCTGCGCACGCTCTCTCTGTTACTCTCTCCCGTCTCACACAGGTACGAACTCTTCATAGAGATAAGGGTAATATAGACACAGAGAGACTATAATGCCAAAATCAACATGCCTAGTAAATTCCCCATGCCAAAATCCCTTCCTCCACAGTCAAATACAAACACGCCACAAACCATAAATCCCTCGCACTTCCCCATGCTAAAATACACCCAAACAACCACCCCCCCCCCTCCCCTTCTCTTTTTTCTCTCTGTTTATCTCACTCTGTCCCCTTTTTTCCACTACCCCCCTCCTCCGCCCTTCCATCTCCCCCCCCCTTCCTCTTCTCTTCTTTCCCCTGCTTAACAGTATGTTTCGCACCACCCGCCCCTGTCTCTTTTATGGGAATCAATCGGGCACAAAGAGAATAACATCTTCACACCTTCGCACTGGTGCGGACTGTTAATCAATAATCAATAATCAATTACCACCATCAATTACCCCGGAAAGGCCCCACTGGGGGGGCAGGGTGGTTGGGGTGAGCTGGTCAGCTGCTTCTCAGCAGGTTCTCCACCTCCCATTAAATACACCGGGGACCGGTTCCAATACACTTCTCCAAGGCCACATTATGGCAACCGTTTATCACCGATTTACAGAACGGACAACACAGAGAATAGAGCGGAATGGGATTCTTTATGATGGCACAGTGGTGTTGGCACGGTTACACCCATTTTTGGATGCCTGTTTCTAAGGCGATGATTGTGATGTCAGCGATGTAGGAGCTTGAGTGGATGCTGAATGTCGCTGCTGGATAAAGAGGAGCGCTTTGAACCCTGCTGAGCGAGCGGAGAGGAGAGGAAAGGAGCAGAAAGGGGAGGAGAGGAGAGGAGAAGAGGAGGGGACAGGAGAGGAGAGGACAGGAGAGGGGAGGAGAGGAGAGGGGAGGAGAGGAGAGGGGAGGAGAGGAGGGGGGAGGAGAGGAGGGGGGAGGACAGGAGAGGGGAGAAGAGGACAGGAGGAGAGGGTAGAGGAGAGGAGGGGAGAGGAGGGGAGAGGGGAGGAGAGGAGAGGAGAGGAGAGGAGAGGAGAGGAGAGGAGAGGAGAGGAGAGGAGAGGAGAGGAGAGGAGAGGAGAGGGGGAGATGAGAGGAGGGGAGAGGGGAGAAGAGGAGAAAGGACAGGAGAGGAGAGGAGCAGAAAGGAGAGGAGAGGAGGGGAGAGGACAGGAGAGGGGAGGAGAGGACGGGAAGAGAGAGTAGAGGAAAGGAGAGGAGAGGAGGGAAGAGGAGAGGACAGGACAGGAGAGGAGAGGAGAGGAGAGGAGAGAAGAGGAGAGGACAGGAGAAGAGGGGAGAGGACAGGAGAGGGGAGGAGACGAGAGGAGGGTAGAGGAGAGGCGAGGGGAAGAGAGGTTGAAGTTGAGAGAGGAGAGGAAAGGAGAGGAGAGCACAGGAGAGGAGAGGAGGGGAGGGGAGAGGTAAGGAGATGAGGGGAGAGAAGAGGAGAGGACAGGAGAGGGGAGGAGACGAGAGGAGGGAAGAGGAGAGGACAGGACAGGAGAGGAGAGGAGAGGAGAGAAGAGGAGAGGACAGGAGAGGGGAGGAGACAAGAGGAGGGGTAGAGGAGAGGCGAGGGGAGGAGACGAGAGGAGGAGAGGAGAGGAGAGGAGAGGAGGGGAGAGGAGAGGAGAGGAGAGGAGAGGAGAGGAGAGGAGAGGAGAGGAGAGGAGAGGAGAGGAGAGGAGAGGAGAGGAGAGGAGAGGAGAGGAGAGGAGAGGAGAGGAGAGGAGAGGAGAGGGGGAGATGAGAGGAGAGGTTGAAGTTGAGGCGTTGCGACGACAGCCGAGGGCCAGGGCTCAGCAGACGTGACTGGGCGCTCTCAGCGAGGATAAAAATGGAGGCAGAGAGAGAGACACACACAAACACACACACAAACACACACGGAGACTAGCGCATGCACAAACACACACGGAGACTAGGGCGCGCACAAACACACCGTTAATCATCATTACCCTCATCTCTAGTAGCAGACGCCATGATGGAAGCCCGTCCCGTCAATCAGATCAAGTTTCAGCCAGATTCAGTGCAATCATCAGAGACCAGGCTCAAGCGTGAACACGTGAACACGCACGCACGCACGCACAGGCCGGGTCTTGCTAACAGATGTCTGTATTTAAGCTGATAGATACCCCCACCCCCCAATCCAAACCCACCCCAAAGCCCCTCTGTTGTCTACCCCCCTCCCTCCCCTGGCTCTTGTCACCCCCCCACCCCCCACCCCTTCCGTTCCCCAATCTCTCTCGCCCCTCCCCCACGACCACCCGCCGCTCATTATGTTAAACTTTCATTCATTCCTCTGCCCCCCCACCACACTTCATTCATCTTCCCAATCTCTCTTTAATTAACCCCCCCCATCCGTCCTCGTGCCCCCTCTTGGGCAATCTGCTGGCCTGTGAAGAGATGTATGTGTGTGTGTGTGTGTGTGTGTTGAGTGCATATGTGCACAAATGTATATATACGCAAAGAAACACGTATGATGCTTAGTGCTTCATTGCTGGATGTTCAGTGTCTGATGACTGAAATCTTGGAGAATATCTTGCTACTGACTATATGTATATGTGCGTGTGTGTGTGTGTGCTTGCATTTTGGGTAGAGAGATGAGGCTATGTATGTGTGTGTGTGTGTGTGTGTGTGTGTGAGAGAGAGAGAGAGACTTAGGGTTACTGTGGATTCAAGGAGCTTGGCAACATATGTTATGTGTGTGTGTGAAGCCATGTGCGTAAGGTGATTTGGTCTTTTAAAGCAGCTTGCTTGAGCTGCCGTGAGTGCATATGCAAGTCTCTTTAAATAAAAAAAAAAAGCTCACATTCATCTTCATCATGCTTTAGTGTTTGTTACACATTCTTAAAAAAAATACACAATCTATGTGCGTCACACAGCATTCTAAATCAGAAAACACATTCACCAACATGACTTTATTATGTTTAAATTGTAAGAGATCAAGGGTCCATCTATAGCCAATTAACATCAACCCACCCCCCCTTCCCCCATTCATAAGTAGCCAGAGAGTATGATCTATATGAAGCAGATGCACACTGAAAGCATTTGGTCTAATTATAGAGGTCCAATCTGGGCCTGTGTCTGCTTCATTCTCTGCCAACACACCCACTCACTCACTCACCCACACCCACACACCATCCCCCCTCTTTGGGTTCAAACACCTGCCTCCCCCTTCCCCCACAACACAACCTCATATACTGTCCTTCCAACACACACACACTCTCACACACACAAAGCACTTTCCCTTCTCTTCTGGTCAATGAGAAGACAATACCACACCACACAAAGACAACGCAGTCCACATGCATTTGCTAGTTATCAGTTCGGTCTCTTCATATCCTCAATATTACTCAGCATTTCTGCTTATCTCCTTCTTTCTTCTTGATTTAAATAGTGCAATTCCCCCATGAGCGAAGGAGTGAATGGAGGGGGGGGGGAGGATAAAGCGAAGAAATTCAGATCTCATTGTAGATCTCTCCAACCAGCCGGGGTGGGTATATCAGCCATGACTACTGCTGGTTCTTCAAACATTAACCGTCTCAATTTTAACCCATTCAAATGAAAAACACAGAACAGGCAAATGCGTTTTCGTTCATCTGAGAACAGTCGTGGGAGCCAAGATAAACTGAGGATAAGCACCACACACACACACACACACACACGTGGCCAGTGTGTGCATGTCTCGCTGTGATTGGTGGACTGTGGCCAAAGACTGTTGACTCCGGACACGCGAGATTCTTAACCTGCTCACAGAGGAGACCTGTTGGGATGGCAACCAAATCACGAGGAGCCAGCACCGGTAGGGAGGGGGCGATAAAGAGATGGAGGGAGAGGGAGGGAGAGATAAAGAGATGGAGGGAGAGGGAGGGAGCGATAGAGAGATGGTGGGAGAGATAAAGAGATGGAGGGAGAGGGAGGGAGAGATAAAGAGATGGAGGGAGAGGGAGGGAGCGATAGAGAGATGGTGGGAGAGGGAGGGAGAGATAAAGAGATGGAAAGAGAGGGAGGGAGAGATAAAGAGATGGAGGGAGAGGGAGAGAGCGATAGAGAGATGGTGGGAGAGGGAGGGAGCGATAGAGAGATGGTGGGAGAGGGAGGGAGCGATAGAGAGATGGTGGGAGAGGGAGGGGGAGATAAAGGGCTGGGGGGGGGGGGGGTATGGCACTGAGCAGGACGGGCAGACACCGGTGCCAGTGTGGCATCCCTTTGTTCTTAGTTCATTTCTCACCACTCGTTTCTCACCTCAAGACCTGTTTTAGCTTTCCTATGCCCCCCGTCTCTCACATCCTCAATATCTCTATTTCTTTTTGCTATGCACTATACCTATCTATCTACCCATCCATCTACTCATCTCTCTGTCTATCTATCTATGTATCTACCTACCGACCTACCTACCTATCTATCTGCTCTCGCAGTCTGTCTCTCAGTCTCTCTCTCCCTTTTCTAGCCTCTTTCTTACATTTTTTTATTCTGGCTAGCTAAAATGCTGGCTACCAAAAAGCCTTAGCCCTGAGTGGCTGTAGCTGTGGGTGTGGATGTGAGTGGAGGCTGGTCTGGTCTGAGTGCCTGTGGATGTGAGTGAGGGCTAGTCTGGTCTGAGTGCCTGTGGATGTGAGTGAGGGCTAGTCTGGTCTGAGTGGCTGTGGGTGTGGATGTGGATGTGAGTGGAGGCTAGTCTGGTCTGAGTGGCTGTGGATGTGTGTGGATGTGAGTGGAGGCTGGTCTCAGTGGCTGTGGATGTGGATGTGAGTGGAGGCTTGTCTGCGGGTGTGGATGTGAGTAGAGGCTAGTCTGGTGTCTGATTGTGTGTGTGGATGTGAGTGGAGGCTAGTCTGTGGGTGTGGATGTGAGTGGAGGCTAGTCTTGTGTCAGTGGCTATGTGTGTGGATGTGAGTGGAGGCTAGTCTGTGGGTGTGGATGTGAGTGGAGGCTAGTCTGTGTGTGTGGATGTGAGTGGAGGCTAGTCTGTTGGTGTGGATGTGAGTGGAGGCTAGTCTGTGTGTGTGGATGTGAGTGGAGGCTAGTCTGGTGTCAGTGGCTATGTGTGTGGATGTGAGTGGGGGCTAGTCTGGTGTCAGTGGCTATGTGTGTGGATGTGAGTAGAGGCTAGTCTGTTGGTGTGGATATGAGTGGAGGCTAGTCTGGTGTCAGTGGCTATGTGTGTGGATGTGAGTGGAGGCTAGTCTTGTGTCAGTGGCTATGTGTGTGGATGTGAGTGGAGGCTAGTCTGGTGTCAGTGGCTATGTGTGTGGATGTGAGTGGAGGCTAGTCTGGTGTCAGTGGCTATGTGTGTGGATGTGAGTGGAGGCTAGTCTGGTCTGCGCTGTGCCGCTATAAGGGTGTCACTCTCACCTGAAAGGAAAACAGGAGGCCAGGTGCTGCTCCAGTCAGGCCATCTGTTCACCCCTCCCCTCCCCTCCAATCCCTCCATCCGTCCGGCCCGTCCCTCTTTCACCGCCACGACTCCCTATCACTCTATTCTTGTTTTCCTGCTCTCCCTCTCTCTCCCCCACCCCCATTCTATCCCCCTCTCTCTCTCTCTCTCCATCACCCTCTTCTTCTCTGACTGTGCCTTAATACAAAAATTATTAAAATTAAGACAAGTTCTATTCCATAGAAGCTGTCAAAAGTAAGAACAGGGAAACAAGAGAGGATAACAAGAAGCACTGAGAGGAGAGAAAGAGGAGGAGAGAAAGACGGAGAGCGGAGGAGTGTCACACCTTGCCTAGCACGTCTCCTAAAGCATGAGGTGTGAGCGTGTGAGGAGAAGACTGAAATAAGGTGCGAGAGCAAAGGAGAAATCACGTTCCAAATAAGACTGGGTGGTACACAGAAAAAATCTCAATATGCCTCTAATACAACACTCTCTACAGGACATCATGTTTTTAAATCTGACCACATGTGAACAGAGAAAAACAGTGCACCTCTCCCTGTCCCTTTTACACACGTACGTACGCACGCGCACACACACCCCCACACACACACACACACCTACAACCACCATGGGCATAGAAAATGGGGGTATGAGGGGATTCTCCTCGTCCAATCACATTCTGTTCTCCATGGAGGCTCCAGCCCTAGCTCCGCCCTTCAAAGCCTTCACCCTGTCCTCACCAGCATACGTGAATAAAACGCTTAATTTGGACTAGAAGACACATCAGGGTCACCGCCAGCCACACAAATAGTTTTATGGCCACGAGGCAGATGCAGTGTACAGGAAACATATACCCTCTGGGCCTTCTGGGTGAGCTTGATATGACCAAATAATACTCCCCTGCAAAGCCAAAAGGCAGTAACTACATATCTTGCCAAATTGAGTTTACCCTGAAAACTGACTTTATAACACTCCCTTTGTCTTGTGACTAAATCTCTTGCTATTTGCTAATTAGGAAAGTACATTAAAGCATCACCACTATTATACATACAACATGTTTGACTGGGCAGTATGACGATGTTAAAGGCATTTTTCAGACAGTTTCCGTGTTCACATAGTTACTGCACTTTGCCTTTGTAGGGCAGAATAGGGCACTGTAAGTAACAGACAGACATTTTAAGTAGCTTGGTTCGGTTTGTGTTGCCCTAGGCATGTTTTGCTCAGGCAGACCAATAAATGATTTTTTGGATTTTTTTCCCCCCTTCAGTGTAGTGACAGTATTGACAAGGTTGTACGAGGAATAGGATACAGTTTCAAAATGATCTGATATTTCTAGTCTTGTTTATCTGCAAACGCTTAAAAAAAGCATTTTCATTCAATTTCATACATGTCACAGTGGGTATTATATGGGTGACTCCCTCGACAATAATTTCAGGCATTAACACAGTACATTCTCATGAATAACATCCACATCCTTGCTGTTTTTGTCTGTGATTATGTTGGTCAAACCTAGCTTCACTCTTTTATGTGCATCATGACTGAACAGTGTGACAGTTTCTCAGAGCATCAAATTAAAATATTTCAGTATTAAACATGACTGAGATGCAAAGTTGCCATTGTAGCTTATGTCATGGCAGATGGGAGGGTTTTTGCAAACAGATTTTGTTTGTGTTTAATATAGATGCCCACCCTGCATGTTTACATCCATGTTCATTTTCTTTCCAACCGATTACAACTGCTTAAATACAGACATGCGTGTTAACCTCTTTGATGTTGGAAATACAAGTACACAAACAGGGCACACAGACACAGGGGTGGGCGGGGGGGATGAATCTTATCAGCGTGCAGAACAAATATCGCCGATAATGACTAAGTCCTTTGGCTGCTCGGTGTCCACCTTGCAAGATGGCACAGCAAAGGTTTTCTCACACTTTTTGCAAATGACGGAGCAGATTAGTTTGCGAAGGACAAAAAAGGCATCCCGGTGACACGGCTTGATAAGGGATCCCAGACTTCCGTCCTTTGTGACCACACGGACCTCAAACACTAAAATGGCAGGTGCTACCAGCCCCACAGCTGAGGTAAGTGTGGGGTGAGGGGCTGCAAGACAAGAGGGGGGGTGGTGTGTGTGTGTGTGTGTGTGTGTGTGTGTGTGTCTGTGTGTGCATTCAGAGACTAAGAGAAAGAGTGTTTGTAAGTGGCTGCCCACGTGTGTGTAAATTGTGTAGGGACCTTTTTGTGCCTAATGAGGTGCCATTCTTTGAGTTGATGCTTATTGTGTGTGTGTGAGAAAGAGAGAGAGAGAGAGAGAAACAGTGAGTGTGTGGGTGGTGTTTGTGCTTAAAGGGATGAATCAAAAAAATTTGCAAGATGCCGACTAGCGAGCTTTAAACCTTTGGGAGTATTGTTCAGGGGGGGTGGGGAAGTTGGGGGGGGGGCTTGTTGTCACAGCAGACGGGAGGGAGAGGAGAAGCAGGAGAGGATGGAGGAGAGGATTTAGGGACGGGGCACACGCTGATCTCCTCCCAGAGGTCAACCAGGTCAGACTACTGTCATGCTAATAACGGGATTTATACTGGTGCTCCTGTCTCCCCAAAGACACACACACACACACACACACACCCTCATTTACCTCTATACAGCAAAAAACACCCTTATATGCCATTTCATAAACACACACACAGTTCTGTATCAATAGTTTCTACTCACAAACACATATTGTCTGGCACTGGCTAGATTAGATTAGCAGAAGCCTTGGTGAATAATAACTCACCTCTAACAGTTTGTAATAATTCGGTGTTTGATAATTACGTCCTCCTGTGAGAGAGATATCTGATATTCGGGCTCAATAAAACGCCTCTGAGCTCCCTGTGAGCTGTGCCGTGGTGTAGCATGTACAATGCCCAGTCCAAATGACACGTTAAGGTAGGGAGTAGGCAGAGCGTCTCCACACACTTCAAAATGGCTGTTATTTTTTTATTATTTTTTTTTTTGACATGTGATACTCCAACCACACTAAACCAAAACTCTTCGCTCACAAAGTACTATCCAAGCACCACTACTGGATAAAAGCACAGCAAAAAATAATTGTATATAAATACCATATCTCTATATCTCTCTGTGGGGGTCCAATTCTGTAGGCTGCTGCAATTTACATCGAAATAGCTGTTGTGCGCCGTGTGTTTTGTCACAGTGGGTCTCCCAGGACCTTACAGCACGATCTCAGCAATCAACACCAGACCTGAGGGCGTGCTACACTAGCGCAGACGGAGAGCTGTTGCTTCAGCAGACCATCCACAAGACACAGCAGCAGCTGCTAATGGAACACATCTCAGCATGTCACCTCTCTTTTTCTGTGTCAGCTGAAGACGGAAAGCCGAGAGACTCGCTCGCTGACTGACTGACTGACGGACTGACAGCATCCTGTTCTCAGCTACAGCCCTCATACACAGGTCTCAGAACAAGGGTGTGTCTATGTCCCCTATTTTATTTATTTATTTATTTTATTACTTGGAGATGCCTGTGAGTGGTGCCTGAAGAGAGATTGTACTCACCCCTGGTAACGTCTTCTGCTCGTGCAATGCATTCTGGGCCTTCAGGGCGGACTCGCGGGCGCAGTATGTGAGGAAGGCACATCCTGAGGGAGGAGAGGAGAGGAGGTAACAGTGATGCCACGGAACGCCCGGTAAACACAACACTTCCAGAGAAAGAGAAAAAAAAAAAAACACACACACAAAAAAAAAAAACAGCCACATCGCGGCTCGTCTGTCGGCACGGTTACACAGATCCGCTCAGGGCGGTAAAGCTCCGGGCGAGACACACACCGCTGTGACCTTGCCGTGCAGCAGCACTCCGGAGTACAAATATGGGGCACACTAGGCTGGAAAATACGCAAAATTTCTGCTCTTCCTACAACTCCTTCCCCATAAATTGTAATTGGAGATTAAGAAAAAAAAACATGGATATTACTCACCAGTACATGTGTGTAAAAATACTAAAATATGTATGGATACACATACACACGTGTATGTATGTGTGTGTTGTAAAAATATCAATATGTATATATACACATACACATGTATGTGTGTGTGTGTGTATAACTGTAAAAATCTATATATACACATACATACATGTGTATATATAGTGTGTTTGTGTGTGTGTGTGTGTGTGTGTGTGTGTGTGTGTGTGTGTGTGTGTGTGTAAAATGTATGGGATGTGGTACAGGTGTCTATACATATACACCATGCTGTCATATTTGTTAACTGCTAAATGGATCACTGGATTGGAACGTGTTACGTGTTTACTGGAAGGTCTTGTATGAGTTGCTACATCACTCTGTTTAAATAAATAATAAATGTGTTCTTCGGTGATATTCCGTCAACATTCTAAGATCAGTTTTCATAACAACATGAGAACTCTGACCCTATTTGCCGTCATATGTTCTTTCAGTCACCACTACCCCCTACCACTACCCCCCATGTAATAAAATTCTTGTCTGCCAAGTATATGTCACGCTAAGTACGAGCAATGAAAATCTGATCTGGTAAATCAAATTGCCCAGAGGACAACGAGCCGGTTCTGTGATGTATATTTAATGTAAAGAGTTCCCTACCTTTGTGCATGCCCGTGTATTTGTCCTTTATCACAGTAAGCTCATAGATCTTCCCGAACTGCTCGAAGATGGGCTTCAGGTCCTTCTCCTCCAGGTTGCGTGGGATCTGGCCGATGAAGAGCTTTATGGCGTCGGGCTCCTTCATTGAGGCGGTGGGGAGAGGGGCTCGGAGCCCTGGGTTCTGCTCTGGAGGAGCGGCGGACGGGGTGGAGGTCTCCCGGAGAGGGTCGTGAGGCACAGAGGCAGGGGAAGATGGAGATGGCTTTCTCTTGGCACGGAGCTGGAAACACACAGAAGGAAAAATAGAAATATATTTATTTGCTAGCAAAACAAATTAAAATTAATTTGAATACACGCTGTAACTCGTGCGTGAAATGACCTATATTAATATCACCAAAATGTGACAACGTTAGTACAGCCTAATTTAAACAGCTCTGACAAATAATTTAGAACCAAAATGCAAATGGACGTAACACGTAATCCGGTTAAATAAACGCAAATGTAACCATGGTATTCACTTTATAGCGAGTACATGGAGAGAAGGCACAGAATAGGCACTGAAAATCAGAAGGAGTACATGTGAATGGGAAAGTGCCGAAAATGAAGGTAAACAAACGCGCACAGACGTCCTTTGTCTAATCCAATAGAAACGTAGCCTTCACAGGCAGTCTGTCGACCTCTGATACAGCCCACACATTCTTAAAATAAATAAGCTAAAATAATAATTCACACATCATTTTAAATTATACACCACCGTGCAAGAAAACAATTGAAGCAAAACTCAAGCGAATAAGAAATATTTTCGTTTCTTACATGGATGTTCTCTTCGTCACGGGTGAGTTGCAGATTGTCTCTCGCTCGCTTTCTCTCTAATCTTAGAATGTTTTGTTTGGATGCCCTCTTCTCGCTCGTATTGTCCCTTTCAGTTTCCGTTATTGTAGCCTGAGGATAACGACAGCTTGTGAGAATCTATATTTTGACAAGTTGTCCCTGGAACGACAGAAAAAATCGGTCACTCCTAACCAGCCTCCAGTGTCAATGTCTTTCAAAGGGTCATCTCCTGATGGTGGGCGACTTCTGATATGCGATAATCCTTTAGCTTTCCAGCACTATTATAAATTGCAATAAAAATCACCCCACAAAAAGATGCCTAAGCTAATATGTGGCGTTGTATCAGAAGAGACACAGACAAGATCTCTTCGTTGTATGATAGTGGGGCTCAGTGTCTCTGGTGCGTTGCTGTGTAGTGTCCTGAGCCGGTGTCTCCCTCTGTCAATCTGTGCCCCGTTCCAGCCCTCCCTCGGGGTGTGACAAGCGGTGATGTCGTACACCAGGGAGGGTCGACAAGTCGCTACGCATAGCACGACACGAACAAAGAAGAATACTGGACTTCAAACATACTTGTATGTTAAAATTAGCAACTACAACAATAACAGTTGTTTTAATTTGCTATTTAAATTATCAATATGTCGGTTACATAGTAAACTAAATAAGAAACGTAGGCCTGTAGGCTCAGGCTAATTTCATCCACTTCGATATACAATCCTCTGTTAAAATGTCCCTTTTTGTTATTTGCTTATTAGAAAGTACAACTGGTATTTAATATCAAATATTTTACATACAAAACTCCGATGTTAAAGTACGTTGGGAAAAACAGTCTGACATTTTAACGAGCAGGGCAGTTGTTCGTTTTCCAGAGTGCAAAAAACTGTTGACAGTCCCTGACGTCCAGAAACGCAAATCCGCCTTTTGTTCTGGTTGAGCCCTGGCCACGGTGCTGAAACAGCCAACGGTGGTTACAGACTACGCATCTCCCACCATTCTAATGTTTCTTCCACTGTGTAACTTTAATGGTCTGTATGACAATGATATCGAAGCAACTACATACTGAACTACACGACTGCTGAAGAATAAAAAAATACAATGTAAACAAAGGGCTACGTCACAGCCTACGCACACATAGGCTGATATATCACAGGTGTAATATTTCCCCACGTACTCTGCCTAGGAAAAAATCACGTCGTTGAGACAACATTTCAGCAAGCAGGTGTGTGAGGGACCCGGGCCTCTTATTTTTACAGAGTGGTCACCATCTGCCACCCGCCTCTAAATCCCCATCTCCGGCATTTGCTCTGCTATCCCCACACAAAAGCCAACAGACGTTCAGCAGGCAATTTCTGTGATTTCATTTAGTGAATTATGCTAGGAACAGCCAAGATCGTGTACTGTAGCCTACGAATTAGTGTTCTGATCGGTTGCCAGCACTTGTGTGATTCATGATATATATATATATATATAAATAAAACAAACAAGTACGTGTCACGACTTCGGCAGTAAACATATATGTGATAATGGAGGCTGGTTTGAGTAGTTACATTAGACTCATATGGCCACGCCACCTTGTGGCCACCTCTGGTATTCAGGGCATGGAACGAGGGAAATAACTATTCTAATCATAGTTACAAAAGAACAAAAAATATGACCTAAAGCTAAATAAACAAATAAAAAATTAGATCTGTCGTGCCAGAAGCATATTTAAGAATGTAATCTGTCTGCAATGCAATCTGTCTACCATAATAACATCCTATACTTGTGGTCTTCTGTGCAAGTGCTCCCTCTAGTGGTAACATGGGTATACAAATTTGATTAAATGTAACAAAGAATCTCCCGCACATGAAAATGAGGCTCCCAATGTATAACATTACACTATCCTAATTATCTTGAAAAAAAAAAAGCAACTGTGTGTGTGTGTGTGTGTGTGTGTGTGTGTGTGTGTGTGTGTGTGTAGGGGATGGAGGGAAAGAAATGAGACGGATAATCTACAGACATTTCCACTTTTAAATTACTTCATAACTGGAGGGATGCTTGAATGGCATGTTGAATATTTGTGGTCAGTGTTCACATTTCACTAAATCACAGTCTAAGCAACCACTCAGTCTTCCAGTGATGAACAAAAGACTAACCAAAGCACAACACAGCCACCACCCCCATAACAGATAAGTTGCCCCAATAGGCTTATGGGTAAAATGTAGGACTACCCCAAATTTTCCAGCGCCTAAAAATGGTGTGTGTGGAAAAATGCTTATCAAGGGATTTTCATTCTGACCTACAAATGTTGGCTCCAATATCAGCAGAGCTATGCAATCAGCCTAAAACACACTGGGCATCAACAGAGACACACAAAAACATGAACATTAAGAATTAAGAACGTCTTAGAATGTGGAAGGGTTCCTAACGTGTGATATGCCTACATAACATTTCAAAAGAGAATTAGTCCTTTAAACTTTAGATCCATTGAATTTCCTTCTGCATCAAAAGGTTAATTATATTTAACATTCTAGGACAGTGTTCCAAAGACTGTGACATTTAGGTAGATAATCACTTGTCTTGAGACTTCAGGTCCATGGAGTTCCATTCTCAAAAAAGGTCAACTCTATTCAAAATTTTGTGTGTGACGCCGTTCCTATGTGGCTCTCTTTTATATCCCCCACTGTGACAGTCGCCCACTGTAAGTGACTTAGTGCAGGGTTACCTTGAGATAAGCCCTGGGAGTGACTCAAAAGCACCAGTAGTCCTTGGCTTTGCTCTGTTGCTAGGCAGAGCAGAGTGTTAACTCCCACCATCAAGGCTTGGGCAACTGTAGTGTCTGCAAAGACACAACTGGAAGACAAAAGAGAGAGAGAGAGAGAGAGAGAGAGAGAGAGAGAGAGAGAGAGAGAGAGAGAGAGAAGAAGAGATTAAGTCTTTATTCAGATATGGTGCACAAGCAGCATGTAGTCTGTGAGACACTGAGACAATAAATCAAAAAACAATATATTTTTTTCCTTCCTTCCTCATTGCTAAAATACCACTAACTATTACTATGTGAAAATTATAATGCTGAAAAGGCGGTGACATTTGAAGGATAGCAGTTCAGTACTATTCTCATGGCAGGGATTTATCTACAAAATACAATGAGTAAGTTCATGGGGAGTGTGGTATGACCCTGGTCTTTTGTCTTGCCGTCTTTCCCTCATATGCACACAGCGTGGCGCTGTCGCGTAGCGCAGGCGGAGTCAAAACACCTTGTCAAATTCGTTTCTGTTATTCCAATTGGTTGGCTGGATATGATGGTGGTAAGGATTAAATTCCAATAACGGGACAATAGGGGGAGCTTTGAAAATATCTCGGAAGAAATTTTATGTGCTAGCATCCCCAACAGCCTTACGTGTGGGGTGAGTAGAGGGCCGAGTATAAAGCGAACAAGGTGTATTCAGGGCATGAGAAATATGAACATTATGCAGAGTCTCGACGTTGACGTAGGCTACTTTTTTATTTCCAATAAACTGATTTAGAGTTAGAAAAATTGCAAGGTCTGGTCCTTCCAAAAAAACGCCTTTTTACATGCATCATTCTGGCCACCTGTTCTGCTGTATCATATTACATCAGATTCATGGGCCCTTTAGAAATATTGACAGTGGATCATCCCACCCTTGTGGCTGGTTGAGCAAGTAGCCAACTACACGAGCAGCTGATGCTATTTGAATTTAATATGGTTGGTCTGCTTTTAAGTGGCCGAGTTAAACTGTCACATTTCTGATTAGTTAATGAAAGATCAACAGGACCAGTGCCTGTGGTTTGCCCTGAGACATACATCTCAAACGTGCTTGGACTGTTTGAACAAAATAGTTGTTTGATGCAATTATTTGAATAACTCTCAAATGGTTCAAGAATTCTTCATTAATGGATTTTGTGTGCAGAGCTGTTTATGCCAAGTACAAGTTAAAATTTAACATGCTGACTTTTAAACTTTAACAGAATGTGAACATGACCAATTAATGACCTTTTAGATACCCATATAGTATTTAAGGCCTTTACATTATACCTTTTCTAGCCCTTACTTCACCAAGTTTATTTCTTAATCAACCATCTTAATTATTATTTTTTTTACTTGTGTCATCACCAACACCTACTTTATATATTCTTACTTCTGCCAATACAACCACCACTAATTTCTTTTAAACTGTTATTTGAGAGCTGACCCACCAGCAGGATACTGAGAATAACAGCTTTCCTACTTGAGCCAGAGCACATAGACTGGCCATTCAGGCCAACATCCACTCTGTCTGCAGTTAAGTCTGAAAGTCAGACTGCATTTCCTGATGTCTGACACTGAGAGAGATCTCTGCAACAGAGATACAACAATATCCTTCTGAGATACAAGTCTTTTACATTATCCTTCACAGTGGTCTGCTGAAACCAGGAAATGACATCTAATCATCTAATCCTGGCTTGCACTGGCTGAGTGCAAGTAGGAAAAACACTGCTGTAGTTATTTTAAGCTACCTATTACTTTGTCATTTTCACTTTATTCAGCCCAATCCTGTCATTCCTGATGTTAAACTGAGGTCTTCCCTAACCCTGCTGTTTCTGAGTTTTGTCTGCTGACTCTGTACACTCACACCACTGTGTATTTTTAGGTTTGCCCTGCTGTCAATCAAAATAATCTCCTCAGAGTGGCCAGTGTTGATGGGACATTAAATAGATGGCACACTTTGAGAGGTAGTGACTTGCTAGCATGTAAGAGATATACAGTAATTGGTTAAACTCTGCAAAATCTGATGTTAAATTGGGAAGGTGATGCTTCAACTATGCAATCTGCAAATGCACATTATTAAATCATTTTCCAGCACAGTTCATGTTTCTTCTAAGATCATCAGCACTATCATCAGAGATAAAGAATGTGTACAGCAGTCAACAAACTTGCACAGAGAATATTGTGAGTTTGTCATCAGCAATCCTTCGTGTCAACCAAGGCCATTACAGGCCGGATGCCTTCATACACAGGTATCTTACCTAAACAAAGACAGGTTGTGAAT
Organism: Coilia nasus; assembly: GCA_027475355.1. NCBI lineage: Eukaryota > Metazoa > Chordata > Actinopteri > Clupeiformes > Engraulidae > Coilia > Coilia nasus. Next base: position 26,061,299 of record CM050201.1, read on the forward strand.
GCTGTGCATATTCTTTATTTTTTTCCGTGTAAACTATAGCTGCACTACCTATGATATTAGGGTGAGCGTGACTTCCGGGTTTTCCTCAGAAGTCATCCTAGAATCTCCAAAACATGTATTTATTTTCCATCAAGTTTCCACCATTTTTTATGTAGGCCTGAATTTAGATATTTTCTTCTTTTTAAATCTTTGTAATGCCAAAATGTAGTTTACTACTGTAGGTACTGCAATATCAAAGAAAAGCCATTAGAAAACCGCAAGCTTTGATGTAAGAAAAATGTAGTAGTGGCTCTCTAGTTTGGCTCTCGACATTTATATCTTGTTAATGTATAAAGAGGAATTCACCGTCATGCTTAATCTCTCCTGCGAATTTAGAAAAACACACGCACACCAGTTTCACAGGTTGCGTTTAAGGCTATGCCAGCGATTTACATCCAGCCTCCTTTGGTTTGATTTACTTAATCTACCATTCATATTTTCAGTTAATCTTACTGAAATACGTGTTTGATGGCTGAATGCGAGCTCTGACATTGGTATAGACTGAAATGGGATAGTCTGCTCCATCACATGTGTATCACCACCTACATCCATCTAATCAGATCATGAGTATGTTTTTACCTGCCAAATCATGGTCTAGTCTGTGCGTGTCTATGATGGGACAAGTTTGAAAGTGAGGTCAAATTAGTGCATTTCTCTGTGGCTGTTTAATTTAAAGTTTGAACTACCAGTATCAAGTGCATGTAAGTACCGAGCACCTATATGTTTTTAAGATACTAAATGTTTTTTATTTATGTAGAATACTATTCTAATACTATACTACACCTTTATTTATAGGGTCTTGATTATAATTTGGAAATTCAACAGCAGAACTAGACATTGTAGAACAGTTCTCCACATGAAAACTGTCACTGTGTACACTGCATCCCAAGTGGTCACTGATGGTGTAAGCTGCAATGCATGAAACTGTTTAACTGTTTAAATGAGGCAAAGTCTGCAAGCATGTTTGACTAATGATCTTTACTGAGTAGAGAACAGTGTGTGAAAACTACCAGGACACGTTGTGCAGCACGACAGAGATAAGCACACACACATAATAAACGCAGAGTAGAGTAATGGACACAGAGAGGGAGTAATGGGCGCGGACGGACACACACACACACACACACAAACACTCACACAGCCCACAGCAGACACAGACAGCACCCATGCAGGGCAGCGTGTGTTTTGTTGTTCCAAAAGCACATCTTTATTAAAGTCAGGGCAAATAAAAAGCAACACTCTTCACTCTCCTCTTCATCATCATCATCATCATCTTCAGCGGCACAGTTGGCTTGGGGGAAATTTCTTCTCGGGCGGGGGTCTTCGTCGCACCTGCCTCTGTTGTCCTTGCTCTTTCCTACACGACCCCTCTCATCTCCCACCCACCTTAGTTACCACACACCTCAAAATGGACTACTGTTTCCCAGGGTTAGCTGGTATTTTGCATTATGGTAAGAAGAACACAAGAAACTTGCAGCGGAGGTATCCGGACGACTGTACTCAAATCTAAACATCTTCTTTAAATAGTTCAATATTTCTTCAGTTTTTAATAACTTTCTGTAGCTGAATCACATTTAAACATTTAAACTTTTTCTGAGTGATAATGGCTGAACTATCTTCACAAAAATAATAAATTATGACTTGAAAAACAACTGAACATTCCTCTTCAGTCCACATACATGAATAAAATGTATGTACCGACTGAAGGGAGGTTAGCCTAAAGCCATCTCAAATGTATAATGTGCAGATCACACGGATTTAAGGTCATACGTCTGGGCTGTCCTGAAAGGTTTTAACCGTTTGTAAAATACATGCAGTCGAAAAACCATGCACAGATGCCCTCTAGGTAGAGAAAGGGCATGAAACTGTGAAATGCTTTTTACAAAAAAAAATGTGAATATCAAACAGTAAAATAATAACCACCTCTCATCTTCTGTCTTTATCTTCAAGGGCCCATGTCGTCTCTCTCTGCCTCCACACCATCTTTCCAACTCCCGCTGTTTCATCATCTTGAGGTGTTCGCCTTTGCTCGTTCCCTTGCTCCCTTGACAGAAGGTACGCCTTCCACGTAGCTGTGAGGAATGCTAGCAAGACGGCCTGGGCTCTGAGACAAGCAGTGTGTGACCAGGAAAAGTCCATCAGCAGGTGGTCTTCAGTGCTCTGGTGTGTGTTTCGTGTATGGGCAGACATTGTGCGTGGTCTGACTGAGTCCATTTTCCAGACTGACCATGATCAAGGAGGCGAACAGGGTTTCTTTAGTGCTTTTCAATAAACACAACTTCTTCTCTTCTCTTCAGTAGCTACCGGCAGCTCGACACTTGACTGCGTTGAACGAGGACATGACTTCTCCATGCCTGTGATCATCCGACCACACTGATGTGTACATGTGCTCCTTCCAGGGTACTCAGTAGCGAGGAGGCAGGAAAGGTCTCTTTGGGGGGTAAAATGGACCGCCCACTCTTGGGTGACCCCCAAAGGGGGGACCCGGCCTTTTCATGGGCATGCGGTAAGGGTCGTGAGGGTGGTGGGGTGGTCGCGGGGGCATGGGTCGCCTCGGGCCCAAAGGCCTCTGTGGCATGGGGTCTACAGGGTGCATCGGGCGCGGGGGACAAGGATGGAATGGATGCGGGGGATGCCGGTGCTGAGGCGGGGGAAGGTCGTAGGGGTCATAGTCAGGGGGCAGGGAGTGCGGCGACAGGGGTCTTCGGTAAGGGTAAGGAGGTGGTGAAGGGCTGCGGGCTTCGCGGTCGTAATACCGGTCATAGTAGGGATCCTCAAACGGAGGAGGGGAGGGGCTGCGGTCGTCATAGTAACCCGGCCTGACGGGACGGGGCGGGGGGCTGTGAGAGTCATAATAGTCACCCATGGGGCCAGGCGGGGGAGAGAGAGCCCGGCGAGGGAGGTGGTGAGGGGGGGAACGAGGATAGTGCAGGGGGTGTCTGGGGTCAAGTTCAGGTCCCAGTGGCCGGTGGTGAGGGTGTGGATACGGATATGGGGGCTCGTCTGGGTGGCCCATCTCCTCTTCGTGCTCAGGGTATGGCAGAAGCAGGTCCTCCCGCACAGGTTCAAAGGGAGGTGGATCGTTGTACTCCTCAGGGCGGCTGGAGATTTTGGGGGGCTCTGCTAAAGGTTCCCTGTCAAGCCTGCTGGAAGAGGGGCCTGCCAGGAGGTCCTTGGGAGGGGGAGGAAGTTGCGGAATGGGTGGCAAAGGCGTGGTAAAAAAGTTAGTGAGAGGGAGGGACGTAGATTGGTGGTGGCGCTCAGCGTCTCGTCGGTCCTTTTCATAGTTCAGTGACGTGCTGGCCACATTTGAGTCACCGTGCTGGTCCATGTATTGCTGGTCATACCAACTTCCTTCCGCCATGTTTGGGTCAAGTCTCGACTCGACTGGACCCATCTGACTATCAGGTGGTAGTCCGGCACCAGGGACCGTGTTGGGGACTGGTGCCTTGTACTGATCCAGTGCGGTCGCCGAATTGGGGGGTCCACCTACCTTGCCCATTCCATTGTAGTCTACCTGATGGAACTGTCTGCCATTTGGAGTGGTATATGATGACGAAGGGACATTTGAATTCTTCCAGAATTCATTGTCATAGGCAGGAGCGGGGTGACTGGAGCTTGCCGTTGAAGCTGGATTACTCACGGGTGTTTTTGGAGCCCCACCCTGGAACATGGCTAACATATTCATTGAGGCATCTGTGGCCTCATCTTGAGTAGGAGTCCCCCCAGACTCATCCCTTACAGGGGTCCCTTCCAAGTTCTCTTGTCCCAAAGCAGGGCTGTTGCTAACAGCAACCTGTCCCGAAGGAGCAGTGGGTGCAGAACCTTGACCCCTTTGACCGAGAGGATCTGAGCTCAAGTCCAAGCCAAAGGCGTGTAGTCCCTCTCTTCCCTGGAAGAAGTTTAGCAACCTAGAGTCAAGCTTAGATGGAGCAGCCGGTTCCTGCATACCAGTTTTCTCTGGAGCTGGGGTTGCCTGCTTGTCACTGGAAGCCCGTTTTGGCACGAAGGACGAAGGAACGGTTTCTTGTTTGCCTATTAGTGATGGCGTCAGGGAGGACGTCTTCTTGATAGCGGTCAGGATTGTGTCCTTAGACGGGGCTGGGAATGACACATTGGGTCGTTCTGTGCTTGCAGGAGGATTTTGTCGGGTCTTCATCCCTTCAGCATTTAGAATAGAAGAGAAGCCTGTGCCAGAATAAAGCAATAAGAAAACATTAAGATTTTGTTTTTTTAACAAAACAAAATTTGAAAAATTACAAATTACAATTACAAAACACTGGTTAATTCACATTTTCCCTGTGTTTCGATTAGATTAGATTCAACTTGTCATTACACATGTATAAATACAGGGTCACGAAATGTGGTTTAGCTAGTAGTCAGCAATGCAAGGAGCAGCTGTATATATCGCACTTCCTGCTCCTTGCATATCTGATTAGATGCTAAACCACATTTCTTTTATTTTCATTACCAAATCAATCTACTGCTCTGGGAAAAAAAAGAGACCACTGCAAATTCTCCTAAAATCAGTATCTCTACATGTACGTACTCCTTCCCATTGTCAATTAATTCGGAATTTGGAAGAAATGTTGTCAGTAACTTACAGAATAAAACAAAAATATTAACTTTACTCACACATATATCTACAAATAATTTAATCATATTTCAATCAATTTTACAATGGTCTTTTATTTTTCCAGAGCTTTCTAGAATAAAGCATTTAGTCTCCCCAAGGTCCCCATCTCCTTACCCTGCAGTCCTCCAGCCTGGCCTTGGGTTTTGGACAGAGCACTGAGGATGGTGCTGGTGTCCACTTTGGACAGGATGCTGGCCAGTGACGCGGGGCTCTGGGGAGGAGGTGCAGAGCTTTGCAGAGGTGGTGCTGGTGTGGTGGTGGGGGCGACAGGTGAGTCAGTAGAAGGCCGAGCACCTCCTGTAAGACAACAAACAGGGTGCTGATTTTAGATGACAGCATTTTTAATACAACATTGGCTTGCAACATATGGCTGGTTTTAACAAAAAAATTAAAAGACAGAAAGGCAGGCAGACAGACAGAGAGAGCGAGGGAGAGAGAGAGAGAGAGAGAGAGAGAGAGAGAGAGAGAGAGAGATTGAGAGAGAGACAGAGAGAAAGACAGACAGACAGACAAAGACAGAGAGCGAGAGATTTGGTACACTTTCAACTGTCCACTATGACAGATATTGAGAAATGTAAACAAAATTTAGAATTTTCCCAAATAACTGAATGCCTTAAATACATGTATATTATCTGGACAGCGAGCACCCAAATGTGAAGAGCTCATAAAACACATTCTTTATTGCGGACTTCAGACGTGTTTTTAACAGACCAGTGTTCTTCATGATGGAGCTGAGAATGGAGCTGATCTTCCCCAGGTCGACGCTGGCCAGATTAGCTGGGACCGCTGGCGTGGCTGAGGGCGCCACAGCGGTAGCAGCTGCAGCGGTTTCCGGTGAAGGAGTGGCCTGCTTCACCGAAGCAGCCTCATTGGCCACTGCAGGTTGAGTGACAGCAGGTGCTGGGGCTGGATTGGATACCACAGGGACGGTGGGCGTTTCCACTGGCTCCTCTACAGCTGAAGTGGGAAGGGGTGGGGAAAAAATATGTTAAGGCACCACTAACAGCAAAAACGTGGTCCAAGTAGCAATTTTTTTGACCCATACTGCGATTCCATTTGATTTGCAACACTATTTTTGAAAGTCACGTTTGAGATCAATATTCTACATTTCATTTCTGATTGGTGAGCATGCCTAGTGCATGGGCGGCACATGACTCCTGATAGGGTAGCTTCACTGCCTGTCACAGGTAGGTGTGTGTGTGTGTGTGTGTGTGTGTGTGTGACTGACATGAGCGCAATAATCACACATGCGACAGAATTAACCACAGGGGCAGACCTGTGCCCTGTTTGATTAATTACTGCCTTAGCAATTAGTTCGTTGCGCTGGCAAAATTAATTTCGATTATTAATCTATTCACTGAACTACCCTAATATCCCTCACGAGGGATGTGCAAAAATTTCCGACACATGTATTTAAAATATTCATTTCAAATTCATAATATTACAGGTATACCTTCTTGCGCTTAAAGGTATTAAGCTAAAGAGACTCCTGTAATGAAGGCCAGAGGACACACACACACACACACACACACACACACACTCACACACACACAATCTTTCACACTAATGCACTCAGTCAGTCACACAGTACTTGCTCAATTAATTATCATCCAATTAAAACACATGGAACTTTTATGTGGCTTCTCAGGAATATTGCTCATAATGTTGCCCCCTTCATCACCCTAAAGTTGATGATACACAAGGCATCTTTATAAGAATGTTGAGCAATTGTCCTCAGTACTGCTGTTCTGGCCCATTCCCCTACTTTTTTGTGTTGCTTAACTTCAATCAGATGTATTGTTATATGGTATTATATGGTACTGGTTATATGATATCGGGTAATTTTTATATGCCTGAAATCGTTTAAAAAGTTTAAACAACATTATTAGGACCATCTCCTAGCAAATGTTAAATGTAGCCTAATTTCAGGCACCGTGCTTGAGATCATTCAGCCCCTGCTGCTTACCTATAATACAATTGCAATACCTGGTCAATCCCTCCGGGGACCAGGTAATTTTTAGGACCATCTCCTAGCACATGTTAAATGTTAAAAGCCTGTCCCACGCCTAATTTCAGGCACCATGCTTGAGATCATTCAGCCCCTGCTGCTTACCTGTAATACAATTGCAATACCTGGTCAATCCCTCCGGGGACCAGGTAATTTTTAGGACCATCTCCTAGCACATGTTAAATGTTAAAAGCCTGTCCTACGCCTAATTTCAGGCACCGTGCTTGAGATCATTCAGCCCCTGCTGCTTACCTGTAATACAATTGCAATACCTGGTCAATCCCTCCGGGGACCAGGTAATTTTTAGGACCATCTCCTAGCACATGTTAAATGTTAAAAGCCTGTCCCACGCCTAATTTCAGGCACCGTGCTTGAGATCATTCAGCCCCTGCTGCTTACCTATGATACCTCCTCCCTCAGCCTCCTCTCCGTCAGACATCTCCATGTCCTCCACCTCTCGGTTGTCCGACTGCCCAACTTCCACTGCTGGTTTTGGGGAGCCCCCGGGGGAGGACAGGGGGCTGGGGACGTCTCCCAGGGAAATGAGGGGCTCGGGGTACTGGTCGGCCATAGCTGCGGCATCCAGTTCCAGATCGGCGGAGGCGAGGCCACGGAAGGGGGACTCTGAGCCCGTGGGGGAGGGCGCGTCTGCACAGGGCGACGGCACTGGCGAGTCGTCCAGGGAGGGTAGGCCGGCCTTCAGGGCGTCCAGCTTTCGCTTCAAGTGGCTCACCCGGTTAGCGAAGGTTTCGTAGGCCTGAGAGAAAAAGAAGAGACAGGGGTTACCGCTTTCTGCAGCAGGTTACAGGTTAAAGACACATCAAAACCTTTTCTTACAAAAAGACACTGAGACTAAACTAGAGCTTTGCTATACCAACACCTTTTGCAAGTTCAATCAGTACATAAAGCTACTTGTTAATGATTGATTGAAGTGTTAAGTAAAATGCAAAACAAAAAAAACTACAATGGCAATAGTGCATAATTAGCAAAGACTGGAGTGCTGCAGTTATGAAGCTCTGCATAAAACATTTTTAGCTTTTTCTTAAGAACACTGTATGGTGTAAATATCATAATGTAAATCTTGTCCTAGCATAGAAATAATTTCACAGTCATACCATGCCCTAAGTCCAAGACTGAGCACAAGTTGTAAACTTACAGGCCTTCTGGCCACACTTCAAGTGGAGAAAAGTACCTGTCTCAAGCACCTGTTTCTGACCAAGCTAGCGCCGTGAAGAGCACCTGATACCTAATACAAAATGCAGTCATTACGCACCTTGGTGACGATCTTGACCTCCTTGTACTGCATCTCGTAGAAGACGTCTGCGTTCTGCAGGGCCTCCAGAAGCACAGGCCCCTTCTTCACCTGCCCCTCCAGGATGGACACGAACTCCTGCAGCTTAGCACTGCCCTCCTCAAAGTCCTTCGCAAACTTCTTGCCCCCGGCTTTGTCTGTGAGAAGAAAGAAAGAAAGAAAGAAAGAAAGAAAGAAAGAAAGAAAGAAAGAAAGAAAGAAAGAAAGAAAGAAAGAACAGAGACAGAGACAGAGAGAGAGAGAATGGAGGGAGAAAGAGAGAGAAGTAGAGAGAGAGAAAGGGAGAGAAAAAGGGGGAGAGAAAGAAAGAGAGAGATGTGAAGGGATGGGACACACTAATGGTACACACTGAACACTACAATAGGAGACCTGTCGCTGTTTTCTAAAGGCTGTACAAAAATGTGACAACTAAAATAATTTGCTCTCATTTCTATAAATAAGCCCAAATTCATTTAAGTATTTCTTTAAGTAAAAATGACACAGAATCTGATTTCAATCTGACAGAGGGTTCCTTTCTTTCACTGGCCTACTGCGCTGTCTACAATCCAACCAGAATCCATCAAAAAAAATCTGAAGCTGTTTTTTTTCCCTGCTAGACACCTTTGAGCTTCTTCAGGGCCTCTGAGCTGCACACATCCACTCTCATGGCCGCCAGCTGCTTCTCTCGCAGGTCCACCTCGTCCACCGAGGACCGGTGCTTCTGTAACTTCTGAATGAAGCCCTGTGGCTAAAGAAGAGGCGGAGGAAGGAAGAGAGGGAGGGAGGGGGGGGGAGGGAGAGACAGAGGCCATTAGTACAAGGGAAACCAGTCACCAGTGATGGGCAAACTGGATTCAAAGCTTATACCGAATTCCAAAATGACCTGTTTCTACCTGTACACTTGGTCACCTAAGTCACAAAAAAAAAACTCCTGCACACTGGCCTCATTTGCAGTTTACTGCAAATCTAGTCTACTGACCATCATCAGTCAACTTTTCCAGTCCAACTTTTCTACCTGTACACTTAACTAATTGTGGCTAAGGAGAACAGAGAGAGTAGGGTTGCTCAATTAATCAAATTTTAATCGTGATTACGATTTCAGGGTTAACGATCTCAAAAGAAAAAAAAAAAGAGGGATACAAGACTTGTACCATCAGCACAAATATAAATTCAGACAGAGCTTACTCAAGACACTGAGAGATGCTTTTTCCACACGGCATAATGGAAACTACTGCGAAGAGTTCAAACAGGGACAGATACTCACCACAAACTCTGCCACGATCTTGGACTTCTGTGCCGCACTGACTTTTGGGGTAGCCGTGGTGGTGGTGGGGGTGGCAACAGGGGTCGAGACCGCTAAAAGAAAAACACATTTAAAAACATATTTTGGTCATCCTCCACCTCACACACACACACACACACACACACGCACCAACACATTCACAGTACTACACACACACTCCAACACATAGGAGGCCCTGCACAGCCACAGAAACACATACGCCGCACCACACAGACAAATGAGTTCTTAGCTCAAGTGTGGGAGTGTATCATTAGACCTTTGTTTGTAACCGAATGCTTTGGTAACATTTGATATAGACTAGGGGAGCTGAGACTGCTTGACACTGTTCCAGACTGAGAGGACCGAATCTAGAAATAAAATGGAAAAAAAGACTACATGACAAAAAAGGAAAATGAGAATAAAGCAAAAAATATAGTGCATTAATATTCAAATGATGCCACTAAAATGACTAGTGAAAGTGTTGTGATAAAAAGGTGCAGAGTACAACAAAGTGCAGTAACTGCCTTCAAAGTCGTCATACTGCCCAGTCAAACATGCTGCAGATATGATGGCGGTGATGCTTATGTGCACTTTCTTAGCAGGAAGAAGCAGAAGATTTGGTCACAAAACAAAAGAGGCGTTATGAAGCCCAAAAATGTCCAGTCGAAATTCAGTTTTGACAAAATATGTACCGGCAGTTACTGCCTTTTGGCTTTGTAGGACAGGCAGTACGCCTCTATCTACGGTACCGACCTGGCTCCTCGGGCTCCTTCTCCTGCAGGTGGGTCCTCAGCTGGGCGATGAACTCCTCCGAGTAGACGTTGCGCTCCTCCCAGATGGTCAGCGTCCTCTCCACCGCCCTGCGCACCTTAGGGTCATCCACCGCACTGAGGGGACGAGGGGAGAGGGTCGCAGACAGCACAACAAAGGTGAACGGCAGGGATAAAAATGGACACAATTGGCCTACAACAGTTAAAATGTATAAATGTCAAAGTGATTAGGGCTATATATTCTGCCATAAAAAGACAGCACTTAGAGAGCGCAGACCTCTGCCAGGGCAGCTTAGATCACCATCAACATCTAATCACTTTTAAGTTAGCTCATTTTTTACCTATCCTAAAAATTTCATCAAATCCATCCATAAGTTTTTGAGTTATGTTGCTAACAAACAAACAAATGGCAATGATTATATAACCTCCGCTGGCAGAGGTAATAAAAAAATAAATGATATTACCTAAGTCTACTTTTGCCTCCCCCCGTATATATGCAGTAACTACGTGAACACTTGAATAATGAATAATGTAATGTAATGTAATGTAATGAACACTAAAACTGAGAAAAATGCCTCCAAATTGGTCATACCGCCCATTATAGGATCTTTCTTGGGCTGAAAATGTATCTCAATAAATACGCTTAGCAAATGGATTGTAACAAAGCTTTTAATGATAATATGGTTGCCGTCAACAAAGGAGCACATTACAAGGTATGACTTGTTTGTGTTTGAATTATTTATTAAAAGACTAAATCTACTAAATTGCTTTGTGTGTTCTTTGTTTTTGTTGTTATTGTTGTGTACAATAATCGAAAAGCTAACAGGAAAGTGAGCCATAGCAACAGATTGTGAAGAAAAAAAAAAACTACTCTGGGCATAACGGCCGAACACACCCATTCTCCATTTTACCACTAAAGTTGGCATCTTAACTCAGCAAGCTTGGCCAACCCTCTGTCATTACTACGCATCTCAACAGGTGTTACAGCGCTAAAGTAGCAAAAACAGCCCGGAAAAAGAACGGCAGCCATCATTGGCACAAGGCACATTGGCTCCATTCACAAAATGGAGTCTTCCAATGAGATTTTACCAGAAGCAATTAGCCTACGGCTGAAATACGGCCAAATAGTGTAATGTAATACTGTACTACTCAACCTCAACACATGTTCAGTGAACTGATGAACTGGTTTCATTTCTAACACATTTGACTATCCTATAGGTGTGGCAAATCACAGAATAGACATTGTTGACATCTGGTTTGTCAATGACAGTACACACAATACAAACAATCAGGTAATCAAACAAACAAAGCCATCTCATCAGTGGGGGTGGGGGGGGGGGTGTTCCATCAAAGTCGCTAACTGCAAAGCTTGGCTTAATTTTTGATAAATCTCACTAATTTTAGAGTGAGAGATCTGGAGTAACAAATGCCACTGAAAATCTGGAGTTCTAATCCCTCTTTGCACTCAAGGGGGTGATACTGTACTGTTACAGCAGCAATTTTCATTGTAATTCTACAAAATAGCCTAGCTTATAGCCTACCTAATCACACATTACACTTATGTGAAATATCAGGCCATTAAGCCTACCAGCCTATCCTCATTAATAACTTGGTAGAGAACTTATAACACATTTAAAACTGACAACACCGCACACACACAAGCAAAACCTGTTATGAAGCAAAAAGGATATTATTAAAATACCACCCACACCACACGTTTCTAACACTAAGCTAACGTAGGCTACTGTCTATGAAGTTGAGCTGGCTCAATAAATGGCATTACTGGCACGATGACATCTCCAGGTAGTGACGACAAATGTAAACTTTCACTTCACAAAGCAAATAGCCTTGTACCCACACCCCTTGACTCGCTGTCACATTTAGCTGATTGAATAAATGTGCTTGAGACATGCAAGCCTCTTTAATGAGATCATTTATTTGGGCTATTTACATGAATGTGCATACAACAATAATGACCCTAGTGATCAAACCCTGTGCTGAAAGGCCAGAACTAAAAATATGACGAGCATTTACATGCAGATGACATGCCTAGACCTATAGCCTGTAGCAATGTTCTTTCGCATTATGGACACCTACTCCACCACAATTAGGCAAATACATTGCCTCAAAATAAATCTACATCGTGAAAGACTTTCCTGAATCATTTTAGAATTAACGTAAATTATGCATCAGCTGAATCTCAAACACAGGTCTACCGCATAAAAAGCGGCCACGAATCCACTGCACTCATTTACACAGTAATTCATAACCACCACCATCAATTATCAAAGAACAACTTGCATGACCCTAGCAGCCTGACAAGCCAGCACACATCAACTTGTGCGGTCTGGCCACGACGGATAGGCCAGGGGCAATGCAAGGCGTGGCATTAACGACTGTGTTTTCAAACTGCCTTTGCACGCAATAGGACAGCACTGCAACAATCATAGCAACAAACAGCTTTACCAAAGCACTACACCTTCGCAGCCCTGTCATCACTGTGGTAAGCCCCCCCAGCGACTCTCTACGAGGATATACCGACCTCTTTGATCCCTCCAGATTTGGCAGAATCTCTACTGAGCTTCAATAGGTCATTCCTAGACTGTACCCAGGATAGAATTTTCAATTGCTACAGCCATAGTACGTCTAGATTTCTAGGCTATGACCCTAGCATAACCACAGTGGAAACAGTCATGTTTGATGGCATCCAAAAATGTAAATACTAATAATAATTAAAAAAAAAAAATGGTCACGCATACTTTGCATCATACACAGATATTTATTTGTCACACGCATAGAGATACTGTATGAAGTAAGACATTATCAGGACACTTTTCTACCTCACTGGATTTTTATTATTATTTGATTTTCTCCCAGCTTAGTGAATGTTTGTATGTATGCAGATGTGTGCAATATGTTTGATCTGTTTTGAAATGCGTGTTATGTGTATGCTGCTAGACACCTTACTTTCCTTTGGGATCAATAAAGTAACTCTACTCTACATGCAGTCAGTCTAATGCATCATACTAATGAACCTCATGCCACACTAGGGGTGTTGAAATTAATCATATAATCGATGCATCGCGATGCAGACATGAATGATTAATAATCGTTTCAATACCACTTCATAATCGGTTATAGTGTATTTTGTTAATTTTACTGTGCTGTTACTTTTTCTTTTTTTTTCTTTTTATTTGCTATAAATATTGGTGGCTGTTTAGTTTTATTAAATAAAAGACGAAGGTAATATCTGACTGCTTGTGCTTGTAAATCAAAGCCATGTGAAGTAATATACAAAACTGATGTGAAGAATTGTGCAATTGATGCATTGTGATGCATCGAGATATCGAATCGAATGGCTCGCTTAATAATGGTAATCGAATTGTGAGATGAGTGAAGGTTCACAGCTCTATGCCAGACAATGTTGTTTTAAACTGACTGCACATGTGCAGACTCACCTGAAGATCTCCATGGCGTCGGGGAGCACGGTGGTGAAGGAGGTGCGGTACACGATGGCGTTCCTCCTCTTGCAGTTCTGGATGACGTCATTGGCCAGGTAGAAGAGGTTAAGCCGGTGAGGGACTTCAGCTGGAGACAAGAGGAGACCAGAGACACTGTCACCGCTTTGACCCCCTCAGACAACAACAAGAGCAATCAGAGATGACAACCTGGCATCCCCATATGGGCGGACACACACAGGCACAGACACACGCACAGACAGACAGACAGACAGACAGACAGACAGACAGACAGACAGACAGACAGACAGACAGACAGACACACACAGACAGACAGACAGACAGACAGACAGACAGACAGACACACACACAGACAGACACACAGACAGACATACACACACAGACACACACACACAGACACACACACACAGACACACACACACAGACACACACACAGGGTCATACTTGGTCAATCCTTCTGGGGACCAGGTAATTATGTTTTTACATCTCCTTAACATGTTCATATACGGCTTGATCAACTTTCTACAACATGAATTTTAGTGAAATAATTTAAAAAAAAAAATCTTATGACCGGATATTGGAGAAAAGGGCACAAATACTAGCCTGGTAAACCCCCCCCCTTGTACTTCATTTCATTTCGTGCAGAGGGTCTGGACCGGACGCTCTTGGAGAGCCAATCAGAGGGTGTGTTCGTTAGCTGTGACGTTGACCTTGTGTGCTACATTTGAATTGTAGTACGTAGGTAGGCTAATTGCATACGTGACGACCAGGCGTTAGCGGTTGGGTAAAGGCAGATGCACTTTTTAAAAACTTCAGCAGAGTCCACACCTCCAGCAAATCGTTTCTGACGGTCTCTGTTCCAGACCCTCTGCACGAAATGAAATGAAGTACGAGGGGCAGGTTTACCAGGCTACACAAATACACCTTTATGTTGAAAAAAGAAGGACACACATTTGAAGGACACAGAGAAAGGACACTCATTTTGAAGGACACAGAGGTCTTTTTGTTTTGATTGCTACACACCAAATATTCTTCAAGCTTGGTTTTTAGAGTCCTCTGTCACAGCAGGTTTACACAGTTTGGTCAATGTAAAGCTTTTAGAGTACTGTATTTTGACATGTTGGCTCTCGAAACACTTGTACACATGCAGGTCACTCTGACCACACAATCACAGACACACAGACACACACACACACACACACACACACACACACAAAACACACACACAAAACACACACACGTAGACAATAAGGGTAGATGAGATTCAGCAAAACCCAATTCCCAATTCAATCAAGTGCCCTCCTGCCACTAACACATGCTACTCTATTTAAAGACACAATAGTGAAACCCTGGCTTTGCTTGGAATGAGGTCAGGAGCCTTTCTCAGAGTCAGCAGTTGTAACTAAAAGCTTCCATTAAAAGCTTTCACTAGTCTACCAAATAGACGAGAATTGAGTATCACAGGTGTGGATCCAGTAGCTTGAAGCAGCTTATAGTCAGGTGCCTAAAATTTCCACCATGGAGACATAAGTGAAAATCTTGGTGCTTAGAGGGAGGGAAGGAAGAAAGGAACCCATCTTGCTTATGCTGCCGGTAAACTATTAACCAGTGTCTTTTGCGTTTTAACGTTTTGTGTATAAATGTAAACTATTAACCAGTGTCTTTTGCGTTTTAACGTTTTGTGTATAAATGTAAACTATTAACCAGTGTCTTTTGCGTTTTAACTTTTGTGTATAAATTTAAGCAAAAGCAAAATTCACACAACATAACAGTACAAGACTCCACAACATTTTGATCCATTCTTTCAATAGGCAACTAGTTCTAGTATTACATTCTAACATGCACTTTGATGCCAACCACACCTATTTTTTCCACTGGTCACCTAGGTTATGCACTGGTTCTGTTGTCCAGCCCGGAAAAACCCCCAAGAGCAGGGGTGCCCACTATGTGGAACGGTAGATACGTCAATCGGTAGATCGCCTGTTGTCTAAACCTTTTTGTTAGGTTACCATAACATCTACAATGGGTACTGGAAAACTGCAGCAAAAAAAGAGTCCTAGTTAGTTCTCCAACTTGTATCTAGCCCATACTGTTCATAAAAACAGTGACCTCCCCCCGACAAGCGAACTGAGAAATGTGACAAAATTAAAAATACAGTTAAGTGCGCAGCAGTCACTTCATTATGCGTTCTGTTCAAGTGAGGACTCTTCAAAGACGTCTGTTCCGTGCACAGTTGGAAGAGGTTTACTAACTATTCTGACCTCTTGCTACACACCAAGGTGAGATGGCTTAGGAGGGGGAAATTCTTGCACAGATTTTGAGAGCTCTGTCCGGAGATTCAGGAGTTTCTTCGTGTCACTAAACATGCGGAACACAAGCAGCTACTAGACTTGGTGTTTTTGACTGATCTCACTAACATGCTGAACGAACTTAATTTGGAGCTGCAAGGAAAAGACAAAAACGTGGTCGACATGATCAGCTCAGTTAACAGATTCAAACTAAAAATGACATTGCTGTCCTCAAAATTGCAGCGCCATGATTTGGGAAACTTCCGAAACCTCGCTTCGGAGCTGTAGAAACAAGGGAGGGCGTGTGCGCAACTTCACAATTGTGCGCTTCACTGAGCAGATACAAAATGTTCAGTCAGACCTTGACAAACAATTTCAGGACTTTGTTTTGCGTCTGCTTTAGTCCTGGTAATGGATAACTACAAATGTATTAGAGTTGTGCTGTAAAGGTTCATTCGAAAGTAATACATATGTATTATAATTGTGTTGTAAACGGTAATTATGTCATAATACAATTGTATTAAAGTTGTACTGTGAAGGTTTATGCATGGATGCATATATTTTACTATGCTGCATATGTAATGCACCATGTATATCAATAAACAAACCGCATAAAGGTCCATATGAAACGCATACTGAGTGATTTATCATCATCTTCATCATCATCATAAGCATCTTCATCATCATCATTGTTCTCAGTAGATTGCGGTGACATGGTTGTTTTAAAAGTAGCTCACGAGCCAAAAAATAGTGGGCACCCCTGCCCAAGAGGAACATTTACAGCTCCAAACTGCAAATCATACCACCAACTATTAGCATCAACATATTAGCTCTGAAATGAGAGCTTAACATGATCATCAGCATCATGACATAGCCTTAGGTCCACCTCTGGCATGAGATGGCCTAGGCCTACAGGTTTGGAACAGTCTGCATGGGGATACTAGCCTGGTAAACCAGCCCCTCGTACTATAGGGATACAGCCTTGGATACAAAACCATGAATGCAAGTCAGGATACAAAGCAGTCATTTTCCACAACAAATATCAATATAACCTACTCTTCTAAACCCCATACTGTAATGCTGGTACTACCACTAGGCCTTATAAAGTATCTCCTGAACAACTCAAAATATATTATTCACACAAAAAAGTGCACTTTTATTGAATACAAAATATCCCTGCACTTTTTTTTCTGCACATACACTTTTGCTTAGGTAGCACTGATGTCTGACAACATGTGACTGCAAACACCAGGGAACAGTTGGTTTGGCTTAGCTCTGTTTCTGATCTCAGGTCTGTTTTGCTAGTTCAAGCCCAACTCATCTGTTCGTACAAACATTAATCCTAAAGCCAACTGTGCTGTACCTCTGGGTGATGCTGAAGAACTGCTAATAAACAGAGAAAGATGGAGGAATTATCATTAGATTTATAAGGTAAATTTAAGGTAAGGCAAAATGTACTTATATAGCACATTTCATACACGGGGCAGCTCAATCTCAATGTGCTTTATAAAGAAATGTACAAAAAAACAGAGACTGAAGCCATAATACCACAAAGAGTCATTAGATCATTAGACAGGATCATGGAGTATAAATAGCAAGGAAAGAGGCAGAGTACACTCGTGTCTTTGATGGCTTCAGCAAACCTAAAAACACCCAGGAGTAGACACAATAAATCCTTACTGATTAAAAAAGGCTCCATTTGGCTATTGACCAAAGACAGGATGCCTACCAATTTGTCCTTAAAAAACATGACTGAAATGATGAAAATGACTTTTCAAGACCTTTCACAACCACATGGGGTACAGTCATAGTACATACCAGTAATATGCTATGTCAATTAAAATAATTAAACTATGTCAACTAAAGAGGAGGCAGTAGCACACTGCAGAAATACACATATCACATATTATAAATAGCACCATGGAGGTGCATCTTATCTTATTATATTTCATCAGCCTAGGCAAATAAAATAAAGTAAAAATTCACGACTGGTCAAAAACATTCAACTTCTAAGGCTTTTTTTTTCCCAAAAGTGGATTTTAAAACATTAGGACTTCACTGGAATGTCCATAACAATGCAAATCCCACAAGGATTACTTTGCAGCCACTCTGTCTTTTCTCAACCAACAGGCAATAATTAATGAAACTCAACAACCAGAAAGCCACCCTATACCTCAGCTGAGCAACTGAGACCACTGACGTGAGTCACCTAATAGTTAGGCATGAAGAAAGGTCAATGGGGCACTGAATGCCTGAGAGGCCAAGCCAGCACTCAGTCCTCCCTTTCATTTTAATGTTTTACAACTAAACCCCATAGAATGGACAAATGACACATAACCACAATTCTCTCAATCCCACTATCTGTCGCTCAAGTGCACACACAAGTTTGTTAGTTGTGGTTAATGAGCTGCAATACACACCTAATCTAAATCGATACTGAACAATTTACCCCACCAGTAAAGGTGTCTTGCTCTCTCCGCTTCACGCAAGAAACCCTAAACAATGAAAATGTTATCTCTTTCACGCCTAGACTTGCAACTGATATCAGTAACATCTGGGGGGTGTTCCAAGTAGGTGGTTTAGGGACTCACCCAGATAGGTTAACTCAGTGTGAGTCTTAAACCTTATAATATTAGAGTCTTATGGCTTCATTCTCCAAGCAAAACAAAGCCACAGGGCTCTTCTACTAGTAGATTTACCATTTGCTCTGTTGACATACCCAGGTAAGTCACTAAACCTGCTTTCTGGAATACCCCCCCAGGGCTACTCAAACATGAAGAAGAGAAGTTAATCTGTAAAGGCAGCTCAATTGAATAAAACTGATAACAAGACTAAGCAGTACTGACAAAGTCCTGGCATGTTTCTAAGTTAAACTGTATCTAAACAGCCCTTGAAGCATTTGTTGCGGGAAAGGACGTTTTCGCAATACTACCGACCGGCTTCGGTAAAAGTTTAATTTATCAGTTAGCCCCGCTGGTAGCCAAGTCGATGGGGCTTTGCGAGAACCCTGTTGTTGTGGTCATTTCGCCTTTGATTGCACGGATTCATTTTTCGAATATCAATATTGAATGACCAACACGAGTCACCTCACAAGTCTGACAAAAATCATTTAACGCCATTTCTATATGACTACAGGCTACTACAACTTTTTGTTTGGATCAAGCAGTTTCCTTCGCTGCGTATACGTGAGAGGACAGCTGGGTGTGATTGGTTGAAGCTTCGTCTAGTAGCAAACAGAGGCATTTGAAAGAGGCGACTAAGCCCGCCTTCTGAGAAATGGGTTTACAACACAGCTTGGCCAGACCAATGCTCGCACAGCATTGACAAGTCGCTATAGCCAGGCTAGCATCACACAACACATAGGCTACTATCTCTTCCCTACTGAAGAACTGGTGTTATGGTACCAATCAAGTAGCCGACTTCAAAGTTAGCATAACATTACAAAGTAGGACACAGTTGACGAGGTTTCACTGCAGAAATGTTTAAAGGCACACTGGTTGTCGGGACAAAGGTTTTTGCCGTTTAAATACATAAAGGGTTGTAGGGCTGCACAATATATCGAAAATATTGTGATATCACAACATGTGATATATATATCGCAAAACATGGCTTAACTGGAATAAATGGGACATTACAGTGGAACTGCTTACAGTAATGCCTAGCCCTGTAACGATACGCGCGTCGAAACTGAAATCGCGACACGCAGAGCCACGAACCTGTCTCGCGGTGTAACAAGGCAGGATCGCGACACTCCCTGTCATACTCCATCCTTCAGTACAGATCCAGCCACATGATATGAGCTGATAGTGCTACCAAACTTTTAAAAATACTACTATTTGTATTTGACATTAGTCGTCTACTTTAAAACACATGGGCGTAAACCACAAAACTCTGATTTGTTTCGTCGACCTGCAAGCATCCTCCAACTGCGTGTCATTGACGACCTTTCAGTCAGGTGACTGCAAAAAGTTTAGCTCACACAACAACGTGGATGAGACGGATTGTGACAGGCAGCAAACAATGGCTAGAGTACTGTCTATGATTGTGACAGGCAGCAAACAATGGCTAGTCCAGGTAGTCCTAATTGTCCAGGTTGTCTTGAGAGTAGTAGAGGAGTACAACTTTTTCATTAAAGCTTATCATTGTTCATTTGTTCTCACTTGTTTTCTGTTGTTTTATTGTAGTCTTGACATAATTATCTCTGGTAGTGTGATTTTTTGTTTGACATCTTTTCTGTTGTTTAGTTCCAATAGCTTGGTGGCTAGCTTAGCCACCTAGCACTTCACTTAGCTTAGCTTAGTTTTTCAACCATATTTTCCAAAACGTCTGTTAGTCAATTAGTGTATGCAACATGCAGAGATTTTTAGTCCCAAAGACTACTCTTTCAAACAAGTCGGTTGTTGCCTCTGGTAGCTGAAACGTAGGTTGTTGGCCAGTGCTGCAAAAAGATGAACTGAAATGAAACATAGTGGTGGTGGTCTCACAAGATCTCACAAAATCTCACATTAGGACAAACACAGGTGGAAAACAATCGCTACTGTATGATGTTAGTTTGTATTATGGGAATTAGGACGTGGTCTTATGAATCCTTTCCTTATGGAGTTGAATTCCATTTATTTTTCAACAGTATTTTTTTTTACAGAAACTAGCAAAATCTTTATTTATTTATTTTGCTATTCTTCATACTATTCAATTGTTAAATAAATGTTGTTTAAACGAAATGCCTTTTCAATAATAAAAAAAAAATCGTGGGGTGTATCGAACCATGGGTCAAAAATCGTGATACAAACCGAATCGTGAGTTGGTGTATCGTTACAGCCCTAGTAATGCCCCATTTATTCCGGTTAAGCCGTATTTCCACATATGAAGATATTTGGAAAATCAAATGGAGTCCTACTGCCCTTGATATCCATCCTGTAGGCGGCGTACTGGCTACGGCCTAGCGGTGAAGATTAAGCTGAAAGATGTTAAAACTATATTTAAATATTTGTTTATTTATCTCAAAACATATCGTCATCGTCACATTCAGCAATGTTATCGCATATCACACTTTTTTTAAAATATCTTGCAGCCCTAATACGTTGAACTACAGGCTAGTTAGTTCGCTGGATGTCAGCCAAAGTGCATACACAGTTGAAGCATGTTACTAAGTATGCACACAGACTATACCACAAACAATATTGCAACACTCAAGTACAAGGGCTGGGACCAGCAAACAAAACAAACACGGCAAACCCGCTGTGGCACATACAGCAGAGGTGGCTCACATGAAGATGGGAGAAAAGTCTTTTTTTAAATTCTTCAAAACTATTTAAGTCCATCTCCATTACTCACGTTTCTTCACACAGACACATAGGGAAACTCTATTCAGACACACAGCTTTTCTTGATGCTTCAAAAGTAAATGCAACCCAATTCAATTTGTAATCAAAGACTAAACAGTCTGCTTTCCTAATCTCTCTGCCACATCCACACAGTGAGTGTCTCTACATCATATAAGCAGTGTGTTTCACTGCTGCATAGTCATGAGCATTCGAATACTAAGACATACAACATCTCACTATACTTTTTACAGTGACAATGAAGTGCTCTACTCTTCTAATACAATGTGACCATCATTTGTATTAAAGAGATATGGCATGTTATTCCTGTAAGAACATGCAAAAATAGCCTAATTGTTTCTCTTTATTCTGTGCTGCATAATTTGCTGTATTTGTTGTGGTGGGACATAAAATTAATTGCAAGGAGATTTAATTAAACTGTGTGACCTAGTGTGACCACATTTCCAACTCAAAAGCACAAACCGGTTGAATTCTTGGGGTCGGTTTTGTTCTTCAGGCAAATACCCTAATCAGATACGAGTCACCTCATTCAGTGGGTGTAATTTGACATGGCTTAGTTTCACACATCTGGCAGGAGAATACAAACATCAAAGTCTGCTACATAAACAAAGCCAAGGTTGTTCTTCGAGCTAAGCTAAGGTTTTAAAGCATTTCAATTCACTAATCACAACCCAATTAAACCGCTTTTGCCATCACACACCAATAGGTACTACAAGGATGATGCAAAACAGACAATGCGTGAAACATTAAGAAGCACAACAGCCAAAAAATATTGCAATTTTATAAGACCAGCAGCAAGGCAGCTGGCCTCTGCAACTGAACTGGCCTAAATAAACTTGACCTATGGGTGAGTCAACTCAGACCACTTTACAGGGACACTGAAAGACATCTTGCATGCCTACGATTTAAAAACATATCCTAATGGAGTTCATCAGATTCTGGATTCAACTGAAGGTCCAAAGGAATATGATGGTAGTTATGGTTGCACAATATTAGGAAGATGTGGAATATGCAATAACATTGCTGAATGTTGGAAGGACAGTACGACTTGTGAATGCAATAAATAAACAAATACTTAAATATACAGTTTTAACCTCTTTCAGTTGGGTTCAGCACTGAAAACTGGACAGCCTAGACTATGGGGAACGGCATCAAGAGCTTTAGGGGTCCACCTGATTTAACACATTTTTATATGTGGAGCACAAAAGCACAGCTCACAGAGATGTACCATCTATAGTAGCTAAGCCAAGTTTTGCAATAACGCAATATTGCATGTGAAAGTCAGTCCCATTTGTCATTGTGATCACATGGCACATCACAGCACACAGGGCACACACCAAAATTCACCCTCCGCATTTATCGCACACGTGAGCAGGGGCCAGCCATGCTCAAGGTATCTCCGTGGCACTACTGGTGACCCGGGATTTGAACCTGCAATCCTGTGGTGACATGTCAGATATCTTAACCGCCAGGCCACCGCTGCCCCACATGTTACAATAATGTGATGACATATTCATAATAGGAACCCCACTGACATAGACCTAGACATAGTACATAGTCCTTGAGCAAACCAACCAGATAGTCTGAGTGGCCTTGTGATGAGCCTTCCCTCTAGGCAGGCAGATCACTTTGTGTGTCCTGAAGGTTAGGCTACTCTGACTAGAAGCTTAAAAAGCAGCTGACATGCATGCACACTGATATAGGCTAGCCAACTGACTGATCAACTCACAAGAGCCACCTCTTTCTGACATCTTGGTGACACTTATAAAGTTGCACTGAAGAAAAACTCCATGGGAAAACATGGTAGACAGCGCAAAGACTTCATGCCAGTTTCATACAATGCATTAATGCACAATGCTCACTTCTTGCCTTTTAAGGGCCACTTTTTAACACAAAATGTGATGCACATAAGGTGTATGTTTACTACCAGTATCAACAGTAATCTATCAAACATTTTGTGATGTTGAGGTAGGCTACTTGCACTACTAATGAGAGAGGTCCATCTCACCATAGGCAGATTACTAGTATCCGCTGAATACTGCTGCCAATGTGCCTCTTTCAACAGCAAGAACTTGAGGGTTTCAAAATCCCAGCCCAAAGTTTAGAGAATACCCAACTGAAAGACAGACTTGTCTGTAGCACTAGCCTCCACTTGAGAAATGTTAATCTTTAACTCCAACATGGCTAAGCCTTGGCCATATCTAATCAAACATGACTTGAAGTTATTGATGTTATTGTTGACAAAAACAAGTTATACAATATCAGTTGTGTGGCAATGGTTTGGTTATGGCCAAAAGAACATGGAGGAAAAAAGGGATAAAAATCGATATCGGACAATATATGTGAAAATATATCGTGATCATTTTTTTGCAATATCGCCCAGCAACAGCCAAACAGTTGACATCTAAAAATGCCCTGGCAGGTAACTAGGCTTTTGTGCAGAAACAATTCAGGATGACGGACCTGGATGTCAAACTCTATAGCGAGACTGTACGCAGCCCTCTCACTTAGGCCTAACAATCTGTCTGATGAGACATTCACTGAAGCCAAACCAGTTTCAAAAAAAAGATTCTGTGCTGCCATGCAGAGCTAGAGCATTTGCAGAGTCCTATTTTCAAGTAGGCCTATAAATGCCATTTTACTTATGACACTGGGTTGTTTTTAAGATCTTTATGGGAAATAGTGCCACAGTCAGAACATTTTAGCTTTAATATTGTAGTCAATCTTACCAAAATAATCACCATAATAACAGGAATAAGAATGAACACATACACACACACAGCACGCAGACACACACACACACTACGTGTGTACTTCAATGGCTCCTCTTTGCTTTCTAAACAACAGCAACTAATGAAGCTCCAGCAGGCTAGAAATCAAGCCAACATACTCCTTCCATGGAATCTGCTGAATCAGCTAATGCCCTTGCAATGGCCAAACAGGGAAGGCGTTGAAGGGTATAGTGACTTTATGGTATATACCAGAGGAGCTACAGTAACTCAAAGAACGTTTTATATACTTAAGCTTTAAGGAATGCCCCGCACAGACACACGGCCGTGGCTGACCAACTTTACATCCACATTTTCATTGCCAACAAAATGTCAGATAGCTAGAAGCAGCAAAATTAGACAATCGTGGGGGACATTACAAATAGGTGGTTTAGTGATTAGCAGAAGTTAACTCAGAGTGAGCTTCATTCTCAAAGTAAAGCAAAGCCATGGGACTGCCTTATTGAGAGATTTACCACTTGCTCCGAGTCAACATTAACCAGTTAAGTGATTAAATCTGCTTTCTGGAATACCTCCATGAAGATGTTAAACCCCACATGATTCACAACTTCACTTGCCAGGATGCAGAGTTAAGACGCAACGCAGAGCATTTCTTCATGGTTAAATAAGCTACTACAATTTCACTGATTAAAATATTCAGCACATGAAAAATGTGCAGTGTAGACACACACGGACATTAACTGCTACAGTACAGCTGATGTGAAAAGCACATCATCCACAGATCCTCTCGTGAACCAATCATCAGCACACCGTCATATTTTGCTGACTGCGAGTTACTGTGGTGCATTTTCGTGCACTCTCTCTTCATGATTCTCAAAGAATACTATGCTTTAATCTCTAAACAAACACTACCCCTCTGGGTCAACATAAGATTATTATTCGACCAGATAATATCCTACTCTTGTCATCCGCAATTCTCACCAGAGAACAGCCTGTTTGTAACTACGCTCACTAGCCTTCTCCAGTTGTCAAGTTTCATCACTTCTTTTTTTTATACACATTTTTCAGATCATGTCAACAGCACTTTTGCTCTTTTTGACCAACAAATCCACCCAGAACTATATGACTATCTGACTATCTAACTTTGTTGGTCTTGTTACTATGGCAAGACTGTCAGTCGACACTTCGCAGCAGGCAAGAGGTTTTGCGTACGTAGGTACTTCAGGGGCTATCTGGTAGCAAGACAGCTCACCGCTACCTGACGAGCAAGATGGCATTGAGACGGCACTGCCCAGTTTACAGATTTACCCAAGGCATACAAATGCGACGTATAACCAACGTCAACCTTGTGTCAATCATACTCTCTCAAATACTTACCGGACTAACTAAATGACGGTCAGTTTCAACACAGTTCTTGCTGGCTAGCACACACCTCCTGAGACAGACAATTAGCATTAGCTTGTCACTGGCTAGTCATAAGTTAGCAGTTGAGATAACAGCAAGCTGTCCAACTGCCCAGTCAACTTGCCAACACTACAGTAACTTCCTTAACATCACCAGAATACAACAGTTGCCAAACGTGGGCCAATTCAACTACTAACCAAGCCAATTGCCTATGCTTGCGAATCCCGCATAACAAAAAAGTTCAATAGGACATGTTGAGGTGAGACATCACGCTAATATACTGATAGGATAACTCAACGGGCTAGCTAGCTTGCCAAGCGCACTAACGTAGCATAAATCCCATCCCGTTGCCTACCCACGACTGCTATAGCAGTTAGCAGTTTAGCTAGCTTTCGCTAGGTAGCAAGTTAAGCTGGCTAATGTTAACACTGACTAATGTTACTCACATTGTTTGATCCACTTCAACCAGGCGCGGACGATATTGTTGTGATACTTTTTGTTGTCAATACACCACGTTGACAGTCCTTGTATTGACTCCATAGTATTAGTAACTACTTGAAAACGACGGTCTAAAGATAATTCTAACGCGGCAGCCGAGCCACGGCTACCGTGGCTGCTTGCCGCAGTACCTCCTGCCGCCATTTTCCAGGCCGTTCTCTGGTTAGCTATTTTGTGTTTATGGAGTAGATATACGACATAGGGCCAATGAAGGGACAGTTGACCCTGTGTGAATGGGAGACCCTGGGTTTGTAGCTTGCTGTTACAATCGATGTATTTTCAGATTGTGGCAACTTCTCTAAAGCTACCTAAAAATCAAAAACATTACTTACATCTCAAGACAGGTTAAATGGTCCTTTGGCCAACCGGAAAATGCATATTTTCATACTTTAAAGCAGTAGATGTGTTTGGTATTAGGCCTACATATTTTTAAGGTGCACTGTTTTTTCTATCACGATTTGTGACAGGTAAAATAGGTAAAATGTGTGAATAGGTAAAATATTGTAAACTGTTCTTCAATACCTTGACTTGGTGGGTTTGACAAGCCTTGGCCATCACATGGTTAACATTGGCATAATGATATGAGGTAGACTGTATTTCACATATGCCTACACAATGAAAGTCACTCATTCTTCTTTTGTTTAAGTAAGAATAACTTGATCATTTTTAACAAACCACTGCAATATTCCTAAATAGTACAAACTTCTGTGATGTAAGACAAAGATAGCATTGAGAAATTAATGCAGGGTTGCCTTGAAGTAGATGCAGACAAGGCTTGCAGTATCAGAAACTATGTAAAGTGTCTTGGTAAAATGGCAATTATATTTAGAATTTTCCAGTCAAATAAATTAGCCAAATCTGTGTGTCTGTGTGTAGGTATGATTCAACAGAAACAGAACGGGGTATTATTTAAAACAATCTTCATAACAGCTGCTGTAGGAGTACATGTGCTTTTCTAAAAATGTGTGAATGTGTGTGTTTGGGGGGGGGGGGGGGGGTCCTTTGGTTTTGAAATAAGAGATGCGATCTAAGAACCTTTTCAAAATAGAGAGGATTCCCCCTGTTCTGGTAGCAACTGGTAACGTGAAACCACAACTATGAGCAGCTGTGACTGGGGTTGCCTTGTGTTACGAGAAAGCTTCAGTCACAGTCTTGGAAGCACAGTCCTGGCTAGTACTGGTCTATGTAGCATCCTTAAAAATTCCACTGATACTGATAAAGAATGTGTTTCATGGCTACATCCGTATGGTTGGCCTTCTGGTCGAAAATGTGGCCTAGAAAGACTGTGTCCAAGATTTTCAGACACATTGTCTATCAAAATGTAGGCTATGTATAATTGCATGGCAAAGTTTTTTTGTACCATGACATTAATGAGTGATGTTTCCTTTCTGAGGCTGCATTTTAATATGTAAGTAACGGTCCTATTGGGTAAGCGACGCACGCAAGCATTGATAGCCTGCCTGTGTGTGAGCAGTTGTCATTTGTCATTATTGAGATACTGAGATATAAAATACTTTACTTCATGTTACATGTTATATTTTAGCCCTCTGCCTATGAAACAGTGCTGCGGGTGAGTAAACTGCAGTTTGGAGTAGTCCACTCTAAACAGTGTGTACAGGCAGGGTAACTTGTTTGTCATAGAAATTCATTACCACTAGATGTCGCCACTACACTGTTTCTAATGCATTACTTTTTATACACTGAAGTAGTACATGTGTCTGGTAGGTTTACATATTTTTTTAAATTAAAATTTGTAACATTTAAAATACTGTTTACTGTTTTTGAATACCTTGACTTCGTGTGTTTGACAAGCCTTGGTCATCACATGGTTAACATTGGCATAATGAGGTAGATGTTTTTTTAACACATGCTTACAAAATAAAAGTCAAGGTAAGAATCATAATGCACCCCTTATTTATAACAAAACAATCAAGGACGACATTAGGCGACATAGCATTGTTAAAATATGAATAGCACATTCTTGTTTTATTTATGCAAAAATGGTGATTTATGCAAAAAAAACTGATTGATAATTTTTGAAAAACAAACCACTGAAACATCCCAGAAGAGTACAAAAACATGAACTTGTAACATGTAAAAAAAGAGAACACATAGAGAAAATTTCTCAATGCGGTCTTACATTGAAGTAGATGCAAACAAGCCTTGCAGTAAAAAAACTAAGCTAACAGCAGATTCTTACAGGCTACTAATGCCAGTGCCTTTATCCACCCTCGTTGCTTTCTCATGTGCCCCTCTAGTGTCTTGGTAAAATTTCAGTCATATTTAAAATTTACACCACTCCGATTTCAGTCTGGCCAAATATACGTATGACACTGACACACAGCAGTAAAGGACAGATTCACAAAAGACAGTGACAGTGCTGGATGATGTCATACAATAAATCTATGTATTTCACCTTACAAAAAGCTGGAAATTAATGTAAATGTATGGACATCTCTGTCACTTACTTGCACATTCTTGGTTTTTTTTTTTTTTTTACTTCACAAGTTGTCTAAATCTGTACTATTTCAGTCACACTGGCATTTTTAATGAAAACAGCTCCCAACCTTGCCTGGCTACAATGTGCATACTTTTGAGTGTATGGGCAACCGTACCAAATAAGCTGCTTATATAAATGAGTTACAGATGTGATACATGAAAGACCAATAAAAATATATAAAAAACAGCTATAACCATGAACAGAGAACAGAGTATGAAATGAAATGACAGGATTGTAAAAATGCTTTCACAAAGTATCCATAAAGGACCTAAATAATAAGGGACACACAACATTATTTCCACATCAAAGAAAGAAAACATATTTATAGAGCCTTAGAATACCCGTGTGCAAGTAGCTTTTGGCAATGACAGTTCATTCTCTTTACATTCAAAAAAGCACCTGTTAACACAGCAAAGATAAGAAAAAAACATCACAATGACCGTATGTGCAACCAGTCAACCACCAAATAAATAGACACATCAAGCTGTCAATTCAAGAGTCTCATTGGCTGTTCCCACACAGTGTCCCTGTGGTTTTAGGGACCATATTAAGGCTGCTTGTAGTCCAGTTTTTTTTTTTTTTTTTCAAGTAATGACCCCTTGGGGTAAAAGAATGCCTGCCGCTCTTACTGACACATTCCTCACCTGTAGTCATATTTATTCTTTTGCTCCTTTCATCTAGTGGTTGATCACAATTCAAGTGAAATGTCAATGGACCACAGGCCGTTTTTTCCCCATCATCAGGCTAGTTATCAGTTGTATATTTTTTAACAATGCTACTTCTTCAGATGATTGTCTAGTATGTTTGTGTGACTAGTATGTGTGTGTGACTATGGTGTGCTTGTTTGACTCCATAATGGCAGCATATCTGCATGAGTCATCCTACAATAGATGGTTTACGCCACACTTTTGGCTGTGTTTAAATGTATTTGGAAGTTCTTTATGTTTGGTGTTGAACTATGCCATGAGCCTGCTAACTAATGCAAGGTTTAATTAGGCTACATCTTACATTTATCACCAAATTCTTTCAGGCAGAAGACTAAAATCTCACTTGACTATTGTTTTAAGAAAAGTTGATGAATGAAATGAATTAAAGGTTGTTTCCTTTTTTCAGTGAGTAAGCCAGGTGTCGCGATAACTGGTATACCATCAACATCTCTAACTGTTCCAAGTTTTGAACACAAAACTAAAGTGGCCACCATGGTCTCTGGGCTCAGTGTGATTCCAGTAGTACACAATCAGGTACAGTAACTGCAGCCAGATCAAGTGACAGTAGCAGAAGCTTCTGTTTCTAAGAATGCACTCATTGCATGAGCTGTGCACCACTTCAATAGCATTCATGCTTTATGGCATATGATCTACAAATAATATGTATTATATAAAGCCCCTCTTTTTACTTCTTGAGAAGACTAAGGATTTTAATATTCCAATGATCGTCTACGTTTACTGTGTGCCTGAAGCAGAAAGAGATCAGCGAATAAGACATTAAGTGGGATGTTTTTTAACATCCATTTCCAATATGCTTTCAAAATATGCCAAAATGAAATTATAAAATATATATTGGTTTATAACATCCAAATAATCTTTAAATAGCAACATGGCAGCACACAATCATATTGGAAGACCAGCTACCTAGCAATCTCATTGCTATGTGTTCTGAGAGCCATGAGAAAGACTACAAATTGAACTGTTTGTAAAGCCGGCCTCCTTTGAATATTGGCCATGTTCACCAGTGGCTTTACCCTCCTTCAGAGTGTCTTGTTCAGTGCTGCCGCTTCTGCCCAGTGGCTGGAGGTCAGCATGGGTGATGTGTGGTATGTGAGATGTGGGGGTGGTGGATGAGACGCAGCTGTTCTGTGTGACTCCCTACACAGGAGGGAGGGATGACCAGAGGAGGCAGACCACCACCAACACCACCACCTCCTCTCCGCTTGCCCGTGTGGCAGGAGACATCTGAGGGGGGAGGAGAGAGATCGGCGTTGTGTTTGGACGTCACTGACTCCTCCCTCAGGGGCGTGTCTTCTGGGGAGCCAATGCCTTGGGCACGCTGATGGCTCTGGGCCCGCTTGGACGCGGGAGGGATGGCGCTGCACGAGTCTGAGTATGATCGGCTCCTCCTGCGCTTCTGGCAACCAAGGCAGAGATGACACTCACGTCAGTCACACTGGCCAAGAGCAAATGTCACTCTCCACACTGCCAGGACTCAATATACTGTTCATATGCCAAGAGTCACATAACTTATTTTTTATACACGTTTTTACCTCCACCAAGGAGGTTTCGTTTTTTCGCCAGTGTTTATCTGTCTGTTTGTTTGTTAGCAAAATAACTCCAAAAGTTATGAACATAAATTTAAAAAAATGTGTGTGTGTGTGTGTGTGGGGGGGTCCTTGGTGGAGGTCTGTGGTCTACAAGTGCTTTTGTACATACTTTTGGCTCTTACAAAAACGTATTTTGTCATTGTAACAGTGTTATTACTGGTGTGTATGTTTCACAAAGGGTAGAGAGGGCCTGCACACCCTAACAAGGTGTATTACTTAAACTAGACGAACAAACCACTTTATTGATGAACTGATGTTCATACCTTCACCAGAACACTCTCAATAAAGTGGTTTGTCCATCCAGGTAGCAATGTTTTCATTTTCGTTTGTGCTGATAAGTATGTTTCCAGAAGAAGAAGATGACTCACTTTGACAGGGATGTGTAGCTGGTCCCGGCGCCAGTGGCCTGAAAGAATTGAGGTGGCGTTCTGGCGGACAGGAGGAGAGGAGTGCTGTGTGCACACCTGAGGGAACCACGTCTTCAGCATCATCTCGATCTGCTGAAGTGTGCGCAGATACTTTTCTCTGTGTGACAGACACAGGGAGTAAGAAGGAGGGGTTGGGACAGGCAAGAAGAATGGTTTAAAAACAAGGCGTGATAAACAATGTAAAAATACAGCCCATCCAGATGTTTTGTGGTATTACATTCATAGACATTATACGTCTTGCTCTATAAAAAATCCATGAGTCCAACAAAAAGACTTCATTACTTTAGAAATAAACAAAATATTAATTATCAACAACTGTGTAGAGTTCATACCCCAAATGAGGCTTCTGCAACACTCCCACAATCCTCTGCAGTCTGTCCATGGCAACGCTTTGCTGGAACGTGCTCAGACCTGCCAATCAAGCAAAAATATAATTGGTAACTATAAACGGAATGCCGATTAGGAACCATCACTGACACTGAGCCAGCAATGCACACACACACACACACACTACTGATGGCCCAAAGCCTGTCATCAACAGAAAGGCATACTATACTATACCTTTGTCAAACCGGCCCGTCTTGAGGCCGTTGAGCAGCTCCAGAAGAGGCCTGAGGTACCCTTGGAGCTCTGCACACTGGAAAACAATGGCAGGATGGGAGTGCTTAATTGCCATGCTATACACAGAGAGGGAACACATGTATACTCTAATACTCATGTGTGGACATGTGCCTGATTTGAATTGTGAACTGTTTTTAAAATTATTTTTTTCCATCTGTCTTCAGACTATCTACCAAAATAGAGGGATGGGGTCTATTTCACCATCTCTGTACTGATTGCAGCAGCATTGCTTTCCAACAGTCTTTTTTTATGTATGAATATAAACTGACAACAGTGGAAGCACAGAGTCAACTTTGGATATGTTAAAGTCCTGTGTTTGTCTGCTCAGATAAAAATCTGCATTGTGAAACTGTATTAATCATAGAAATAAACAACTCTTAGGGGTGGCCCACTAACAAGGTTAAATGTACTCAGAGAGAGAGAGAGAGAGGGAGAGAGAGAGAAGCCACAAGGGCATGATGACTAAATGAAAAACATTCACCTTTTGTGCAAAGGCCAAGTCCCCCTCTGAGCGTGGTGGAGTGGGAGGGGAGGGGGGCTGCCCGTGGTGTACTGGCCCACCCAGCTGCCCCTGTGGGCGGTAGGCTCGCTGATCCCTGTGGTACCCTGCTGAGAGGCGACGGGTAGGGCTGGCAGCGGCGACGGCTGCCAGGGAGAAGCGATCCAACGGGGCCTGACCTCCCTCTCCCTCGGAGAACACGTCACCCTCATCCTCAGTCTGATCGCTCTCGCTGTACAGGAAACTGGGAGTGGAGGAGAGGGACTCGCGTGAAGACCACTTATTGGAGCTGTCCAATGACTGCATCACTAGGGGGAGGAAAAGAGATCTAAGAGAGAGAGGAGGAGGAGGAGGAGGAGGAGGAAGATAATTAATGGTTGTGGTTTATGCTGAGGAAAAAAGAGACAACTGGAAAATGAGTTCTGAGATTCAGAGTTCCAACAAAAAACAAAAAAAAGCAAAGAAGAAGAATTATATATATAAAAGAAAACATTAAACGGCTCTCAGGAAGAAGATTAGAACAGCTCAGAATAGAGAGAGAGAGAGCACAAGGACGTGTGGTTTAGCAGAGATGGTGAGTTTTCACCACAAAGGTAAAGAACAGGATGTGTCATTTCAAACAGACAGACAAGTCTGACAGACAGAAGTCTGTCACGTTCCACTCACCAGAGTGAATTATTCAGTGAAATATTCTTCAGACAATTATGTAGACGAGCAAAAAGAGAAAATGCTACAAGATTAAATTTTACAAAAAGTGATGCAGGGGGTAATGTAGACCTCATGCGCATCTTTGACTAAACATTTCTTTACATCTCTGAACGTGATTGGTGAACACTGGTCCGTGCCTATCAGGCGCAGGCTTATTTGCTGGAATGAGGTTCTTCCTTTCTTCAGTCCAAGTTTATAGCTTTGTCCAGCCTCAGTGTAGCCGATAAAACCCATATATTCACAGTAGGCTACGTTGCGATCAGACAGTACCTCACAGTATCAACTAAGTTACGTAATTTCAATATATTTTTTTCACCGTCAGTTGTAATACCCATGCTATCTACACACAAGCAGTTAAGTACATTTCAAAACCTCGAGGTGAAAGCTTTACACTTTTAAGAAACGAAGTAGCCAACCCAACTGAAATGTCAAATAACCAGAACAAAGGAAGGCGTGCTGTGTCTGAGCAAGAACACACTTTCACGTGTCATCATGTCAGAGCATAATACAGTAATAAACAGTTTGGAAAACATACAGTGAACATCGAGTTACTATATAGTCATTTCTTCACAGCATGAACACACTTATGTAATTATATTTAAACGCATTATTTACCTTTATCCGAGGACAGCAGAGTTTAACGTCAGATTTCTCCAAAGTATAGTCTTGTGAGTAAATGCGAAGTTTAAGTTGCCTACTACCCACAGCCTTGTATTCATACAGCTATTTTAGCCTTCAAAATTAGACTGGTTGTGCTTCTCAAAGTTCACCGGTATCTAAGCACCTTCAGACTATCGTCTGTGCTGCGTTTTTTTTCTGCTGTCACTCTCTTTCTTCCACAAAAACCTTTACAGCGAGGTGGCCCATGTGCAAAGACACACGTGCTAAACTGCGTCCTACACACACTTCGCTGTTATTGGCCGACATTTGTTATGGCTGTGTCTTATTGGCTGCATGCGTGACCAGTCAGAGGCAACTAGAGCTGGGATTTGTCAGTACAATAATAGTACTTTGCAAGCGTAGCCTCTGGCACGTGGCAATCGTGCGGACGAACAGCTACAACGTCGGCCTGGTGAGGTAACACGGTGTACATTTATTCTCCCGTAACAGTGCGTGAGTCCCTTAGAAGTGAACAGCCATTAATGACAACGCAAATATGGTTAGGCAGCGATACAGTCATTACCAGTGGTCTACAAACAATAAGGACGGTACTGTAATTTCCTAGTAACTCAGGTTGCAAACCAGCGCGTCACAGCACTGCACCTTATGCCCCCGCACTTTTCTGCTGCTACTTTATATTTATTTAGAATAGTCTTTTGTTTACAAATCATACCACTACCCTTGCTGCTATTATTTATATTTATGTAGAACAGTCTACTGTTTACAAATCACACCACTAGCCACAGTGCTCTGCTAAAAGCCATGCCCTGTCTAGAGTGTTTGTTCTAGGTCACCTGAAAACTTGACCTGCCTTGTTTACAACTGTCTTGTATTGTTCACTACTGTGTTGTACTGTATGTACAGATGTGTACAGGAGAGTGTAAGCGTGCGTGTGTAGTCTCGTGTGTGAGTGCGTGTGTGAGTGGGTGAAGGTAATCTGTGTAGTTCCTCAATAGTGTATGTAGGCACTATTATGTATCTGTCTTGTCTATACTGTGTTTTAACAGTTACGTGTACCACCAATTGTTCATGGTGAAACGTTGTCTCGTCTCACTATGTACTGTGTATAAGGCTGAAACGACAATAAAAACCTACTTGACTTGACTTGACTGATTATGTAATGAGTTGTATTTTGTGATAGATATGGCATGATGTTTCAATTGAGTGCATTATTTTCTATCTCCTAATTCTGTTCTCACATGGGGGAAAATCCACTTCTTCAATATTCATGGTATAAATGTAATAATTGAGTTTTGTTAAATTATCATTAGTATTATATATTATACTACTGTATCGTGACATTTTAGTGCTGACATATTGGAAAAATGCCAGTAACTGCCTATGGAGTGAAGTCTCTGGGCCCTAACATGAACCTAATTTTAACATATTTTAATAGCGTACGTGCCATTAGTCATCAGTCTCATGTTTAACACCACACAGGTGCACAGGTGTTATTCTAGCCCAAATAAGCCCAAATAAGGTAGTAGTTCCCTGCCACACACGGCCACTGCACTGAACACCTCTGAAATATAGGTCATACGTCAGTACTGACTCACAATCCCTTTGCTGTAGGCTCCTGCAACTGGCAAGCCATCCTCAGGCCAGGAGGAACAAATGATCTATATGCCTCCGTGGGTGGTCGCAATCCAGACAGCCCATGCACCTGACCACAGGATGTACACCCCCTCCTGAGACGATTGGAATGGTTGTGCTCAATGAACCTTTCATGCACCCAATGCATTTCACACCACATGAGTCAGAAAAAATGGGCCTGGGGAAGATGGGTTCACCTATTGACCTGATACCGAGCCATACTGTCTGGTGTCTGTGAAGATTCACATTCATCCAGGTCATGGTGGTCAAAGGAGCCAAGTTGTAAGCAACTGAACTTCTTTTAAAAAGAAATCCAGTTGCTTACAACTTTGCTTTTTTTAAGCGATTGGATCTTGAAATACTAACGAGACTCAGATTTAAAAGCAGAAATGTCCCACTGTGGGTGCCCCCATAGTGCTGTGTGAGACAAAATGGCTGCCAAAACACTTTCAATCCTACCACATTCAGCTAGCTGTATGAACTAAAATGGCATTACACAGAACATAATACAATTTTCAGATGTTAGTTAACGGTTTATTTGATCATATTTTTATTAATGTGTGTAATTATGTTTGAGATGGCTGGGCGTGAGGCAAACCTACTTAGTCTCTTTTCATAACAATGATCAAGACACTTTTTTGTGCCTCATTACATAACTCAAGCAGAAATCCATCCAAACAAACACGTTTTTGAGGGAACAGCCAAAAACAGCCGTATGAACAGTCACTCTCTATGCCAGTACAAGTCTTTCAGTGAAAAAGAAAACCGGTGGTTTTCCCCTCTCGCCTCTCAGCTGCCAACCCAGGGGTCCTGGCGGTTGGCCTTGGAGAGGAAGGCGATTCTTCGGGCCATCTCTGTGTGGTAGATCCTCTTACAGTTCTCGTAGTTCTCCCTCTGTCGCTGCCGGCAGGGTTTCTCATAGTACCTCTTCCTCTTCACTGTCTCCAAAATGCCATCAACGGACAAGACCCTGAAAAGGACAATATGGTGTTAAGCAGTTTGCAGTTTGAAAAACAGATATAAAACCCTAAAATAAGTAGATAATGTTAAGACATTTGCTTTATTTTTCAAGTTAATCTTTGAAATTGGAGAAAAACTAGACAAAAAAAGACAAACAGCATGTAATGATATCTCCTATTATGCTAAATATCAAACTCAAACTCTGGTGCTAGGACAAAAATAATAATAATAACAATTTTACAGTACAAATTGAAGGTTATTTAGAACTGTCTTCATACTTCAATCGTCACAGTGCTATATGCCATATTAATGAAAATGTGGTTATGGTTAGACACTTTGTGGCAGACAAAACCATTTCAGAAACACAGCTTTAACTTCTGAATTTTAACAAGAAGCAACGAATTATTATTGTTTCTTACTGTCATCATTAATATTAAAGAGTTATAACTTCATGTGTATGTTTATTAAGTACAGTACAGTATAATACTAACAGTATAACTAATCAGGTCATAGATGTTGAAAAAAAGTAAATATTTTAAAGCACTTCTTCATTGTAGCAAGTATGATACTGGGCCACAGAGCACTTGATGGGTCACACCAACACCAAGGTGCCACGAACAAAGAAAGTCTCGACTACAAGTCTTTAGCTGATTATAGAGAACAGAGACAACAGATGCTCGTCAGAAGAGCCAAAGGTTGAATCACAACATTTCAGGATGGTGCTGATCCACGGACTGTCCTGTAGGCACAATTGTGGAGTTTAAATTGAAACTCAGCAACTACAAGAAGCAAAAGAAGCGTGACTAGCCGAGTGGAGAAGTAGCATACATTATATCCTCTTTGGCTGAATGCAGAGATAACCGATCGTGGCATTCTGAAATGCCTGCAATGACCTCTCAATACATGCACATAAAGCTGATTGAAGCTGCCCTGCAAATGTGTGGTTCAGAAATATCCAGCCTGCACAAAACTTTCTGTTGAATACTGTGTTTGAAATGTAACAGTGGATTTCAGAATGATTGAACACCTATTATTATTATGTTACTATGATGTTCAAGTTGTTTAATCTTAGAATCTTATATGAAACTCTGCATATCAAGGTATTTGCCCAAGCAGATGATGCCATGGTGCCCTAACACTCTCCCCCATAGTATACAACTCAGTGTGACATGTCCAGTGGTGAACAGGAGCATTTAAGTGTATTTTAATACCGGTATTTATTTTATTTTATTTTTAATCGCAAGTCATATTGTCATGACTCATCCCAACCAAACAACAACAGGCTTTTGACAACTGATGTTAAATTTCTCTTGCAGAGATCAAACTCCAGGATTATTCCTGATGGCCCTGCACTAAGCTATCCCACCAGTCATCCCTTACTGCTTTAAATCGAGTAATAAGCCGCAGCAAAAGAGATAAACCTAACACCTATAGGTTCTCCTTAACACGACTAAGACGTTCGTCATCACTCTTCTATGATTTAAAAAAGGCAATAATGCTACTTTACTCTACCATGCAGGTGATTTAGGCATGTTATAGAATGAACACAGCACACCTACGCTGATGATGTAGTGAACAATAACATCCAGATTTCAATTTATTGTAAATAGTATTTCATATGTACACTATTTTTATCACTTCATATTAATCGCTTCAACTTTAACAATCAGGGAAGCATGTTAACTTAAGTGAATTACAATACTTTGGCTTGACATTGAATATGCTAGCATATCAAGCTAAGCATGAATGTCAGACGTTACATGATGATAGTTGTTAGTATAGAAATAGTCTAGGCATATTCAAGTATATACATCAATAGGTCCACATACTGTTACTTACCGATTTAAAGATTTATATGCAGCATCAACATTTCCATCTTGAACCATTACAGTTCGAGCAACGAAGCGAAGATGCCTAGCCATGTTGGCCTCTGTCCCCCAGCATGAGCTCCGGGTGTGAACGTATACACAAGAAGCAATGTTCCGCTAGGTTTAGGTTCCTAATCATTTCAAACACTGGGTGGCGCTAAAGTTAATAGACGTCGTCTATCACGAGTCGTCTATCAGCTGTGATTTAGGTAAGTGCAGACCTTACATGAAGCAGACCATAGTGCAACAAAGTGAGATGTGTAACTGTCATCATGCTTACTTCGACGTTATAATTTCCGTCGTCAGTGACATTTTAGAAAATGTATTTTATATTTTAGTCCTTTTCCAACCAGAATACAAACACACAAGGATGAAATGTTTTGCATGTATTTCTTTTCCTGTCACTTTATTTCGTCATTCAGAAAGCATGTTCAAACCAGACTCAAAAGCAGCTCAGATTACAGTTTAGGAAAAGGGTTGAGCAAAAATCACAAATGAAAGCCAGCGATGTGTAAGCCTACCTAGCCTACATAAAACTTAGGCCCATCATGTGGTTGGATCTTGGATGGCACAGAAAGGTGAAATTAAAAGCTAAAAGGGAAGGAGGGAGGACAATAATGACAGATCTGAATTGAATTCATTTACATAAACCGCTATCTGGCTGGCTTCTCTGGGAGAAATTTTGGTTAACATCAGAAATAAGAGGAGACCTACTCTCCTCGCCTGTGCAGTTTTGTGTAGTTTTGTAAAACGAGATGCTGCCCTGGAAAGACCCCAGTCATCATGCCACTGAATTGCTCTTTCTGTTCCCTCTTCCCTGGCTCTTTGTCCTCTGTGGTCCCTGCTCCTCTTTACCTATCAACCGATTAATCTCATTCCCTTAGCGAGATAAAGGAAAAAGGGTCGGACTTTGGCGATTTAAGTTCAGGTTGCGATCTTCCTCAAATTCTGGATAGTTCATTGACCTTACTGAACTTTGCCATCCAGCCAAAAACGAACACAAATCGCCCTCTTTGTGGGTGTGTGTGTGTGTGTGTGTGTGTGTGTGTGTGTGTGTGTGTGTGTGTGTGTGTGTTTTTCCATGCCACATTTCCAGGGGTATCATTTCCAATCCAGACATGTTGAAAGGTCCCTTGTGGTTGGGGGAAGGGGGGGGTGAAAAAAAGAGGAAAAGGTAATTACCTCCGAGCTTTTCAGAATGAGAAGGTCTGCAGTGTCATTTTTCACCCCTGCCCTCTGTCTCCCCGCCACTAAAACCCACTTCTTCGCGCCATTTGCTTTGATCCACCTCCACTGGCTGGTCTCGCCGTTTTCACCCACTTCTGGTTTCAGACACCCTTCTGCCTTTCAAAGGTGCCCTTTCATGGTCAGTCATTCAATTGCAAACATTTCACTTTTTCTTTTCTCCTCTCCATCACTCTACCCCCCCACCCTGCCCCCAACCCCACCACCTCCTCCCCCCACACTCTTTCCTCCTCACCTCAGGAATGCGCCAGCCCCCACAGGGACAAAAAGGTCTGGCGAGAGCAGCATGAATGTGAAAAGGGCTGAAAAAGGTGGAGGTGTGTGGGGCCGAGTACCTGAAACGTGGAGCTATAGCTGTTTCTTCTCAAGCAGTGTGTTCACAAAGGAATCCATGTCTGGAAAAAACATTCAACATGGAGGAGACATGGCGTCATTTATATAGCATGAAAAGGTCCATAACATTCAGTTGTGCACGTAATTGTTTTTTTTTTTTGCACTGCCAGATTTATACAATCAGTGCAGCTGTTGTCAGCAGTGGAGTTGCAGCTATTCAGAATGATTTTATCGGTTGTCTTGTGCAAGTAATTCCTTTTCTGTCTTGTTGGAACATTTAAAGAGTCTCATAAATATTTTCATATTCCAAGTGCTGTTGTCTTTTGACTTTTAAAATTTCTTTAAAAGTCTGCTTTCTCTCTCTCTCTCTCTCTCTCTCTCTCTCTCTCTCTCTCTCTCTCTCTCTCTCTCTCGCTCGCTCGTCTGTCTCTAAAGGTACGTATAAGTTAGTAAGCAAGTCAGTGAAAGAAAAAAAATGAGTAAAGAGAGAGAAAGCAGTGGTAAGATGGGCAAGAGATACTGACTCTGGTGGATGAGGTTTCAGACAATGGTGATCTGTTTTGGTATACACAATGCAGACATGCCATAACAAGTTGCCATTTGGTTGTAGACATTGGGATGATTGAAGAAAAGGGTGCCTTCATTTTTTTCAAGCTTGTTCCATTAAATGTCATTCATTTGTATTATATTATATTCACTGTTTTACCCATATGCACTGCTTTACATAAATAAATATGTAAAAGCATACGCAAGTAAAAAGCAAAGAAAATGTCTCTGTGCTCATTTCAATTTGTTTTTTATGCAGATTAATTAAAAATGGACACTCTCCTATTTAAGGAATTAGTTACTATGGCATTGAAGGATGGCTAGAACAACCAATAAAAAGGCAACAACTGTGATATGATGAATTCATGTGAACACATACACATATTCTTCACACATTAGGGGCAGCTGTGGCCATAGGGGCAGCTGTGGCCTAGTGGTTAGGGAGTTGGTCTTGCAATTGGAAGGTTGCCGGTTTGAATCCTGCCCTACCCATGGTTGAGATGCCCTTGAGCAAGGCATCTAACCCTAAGCTGCTCCAGGGACTGTAACTGAAACCCTGTAAATATCTGTAAGTCGCTCTGGATAAGAGCATCAGCTAAGTGTAATGTAACGTAACACATTCACATCTTTTATTATTAAAGTTATTTTCCGTTGGCAATGCATGTCAGAGCAAAAACGAGAAAGAGTGGTGTAAGTAGGTTGCCTTGCGAGTCAGGATTGTGTCAAAGCCGAGAAAGAAAAATAAATCAGTACTGAAGTTTACCAGGATTACAACGTCTTTTATAATTCTTTTCACACTTTCTTTGGCAGGCCTTCTGCAAGATGGGCCTTTCAGCCTGGCCAGCACTCCGTCCCTGTGGAATAGCTCGCTTGCTTTGGAGCTGATGTCAAAACTAGCTTCCCATGTCTCCCCTCAGCTTGTCTTAACAACTCAACATGTGGAGGCCCTCCTAGCCTGGCAGCGTCTGACTGTGACTAAAATGTGCTGCCACAGTCAGCTGTGCTAAAGCTGTGGTAATCGTGGCTGTAACTACGGTACTTCTGCCCGCTAATAACTTGTCAGCCGAGCTCCAATGGACCCTGAAAGAGGACAAATAATTTAAGCGATGTGGGGAAAGCACCCACTTTGCCAAAATCTGCCGCCCTTGTCCAGCTGTAGCAGCAGTTAACACTGCCCACGCCCATGCACTCAGTCCTGTCTATCGACACATAAAACATGCACTGTGGATCTCTGTGTTGAATGTGCATGCTACAGTCCTGTTCCTCAGTTGCTGGGAACTTGCTGCTCCCTTATCATTGCTGCGCATAGATATGGACACTTCAGCAAGGACTTATGGGAAACCTGTAGCTACACAGTGTGTGAAAGTAACCATAGGTGAACATCATGGGTTCAAAAAGTAAAATTACCTAATTACCTTCAGCCAGGTAGATAAGTTAATTAGTAAATTTACCTTTGTTAAGAGTGCAGACAGAATGAATACATGGCCGGACTTTTAGTTTCTCAAGCCGGTTTGTCCACCTTTAGCCTACCTTTTAATTTCAACAACAAGGCACTGACATTATCCTAATTACCTTAACTCTTCAGCCAGGTAGATGAGCTAATTAGTGAATTTACCTTTGTGAAGAGTGCAGGCAGAATGAATACATGGCCGGACTTTTACTTTCTCAAGCCGGTTTGTTTACAACAACAACAAGGCGCTGACCTTATCGTTGGCCTCATGGGCTTTTACATTCTTGGATAGCTGTGGGGCAGCCATTTTCTAGCTCACCTCACCATGGGAACAACCGTGGCCCGCTTTCTAAAGGTGTGGGCAGCAACTTGGCGTACACACACCGGCCCTGTTTTACACTGACGTGCACCCAGTCGTCCAGCCCCTCTGCTGCCTTCCCCAAGTGCTGCAGAATGGCATCATGGCCGAGGCAAAGAAATGGTCAGGGTAGTGGTGCCACCTGTCCTGGTTTTACCTGATTGTCCCAGTTTTTCATGGTCTGTCCTGGGGCAAAAAAAAAATGTCCCGGGACACTCACACCCGGGTTGCTGCTTATAAGCAAAAAGGTTGTTTGGGTTGCCGAAATGTTCAGTTTTTTTTGTCAGACATAGGTGGCAACCCTGTGTCAGGGAGAGGCATCTTTGAGGCAGATGGAGCATCAGCTGGGATTTCCCTCCTGATAATCCTACCTGAGGGTCATTAACAAAACCGTCATCCCAAAAAGATACGTGCCTCCTACAGATGAAGAGCCAGGGGTGCAACCCCCCCCCCCCCCCCCCCCCCCCCCCCCACACTTTCTGAAAATCATCAATATATAAAATAAAATAAAAATAGCTTTGGTGGGCGGAGGCATAAAAATATCATTTTTGTGTCCCCCCCAATCCTGACCTTGTTTTATGGCTCCAAAACATTTCCCCAAGCTTGACCTCCACTGGGACTATTTGTCAGACCCACTGCATGTAATGAGTCCCAGGCTTACAGTGCAGGAGTCTTCCCCTCATAAGAGTTTCTTTCATTCTGGCTCTGCCTCCCCATCTGTCTTCAGACAATAATGTCCACTATTTCACCCACGTCCGTGGTGTAGTCAGATTTTTGGATGCTATTGTAGTACATGAATCAATGGCCGCTGTTCAATATGAACCTTGCCTTAAATAACCTTGAAGAGCCTCACATAACACTGGATCGGAAAAGATGCATCTTCTCTGTGCGTCTGTGGTAGAGTTTGTGGCACGGCCGCTGACGTCGGCAGGGTTTGGCCCTTTCTAGATTATTCCACCGTGGAGGCCATTTAAAGTCTGCCCGCACCCTCTGGCTCTGCCCAGCTACATAGCATCTTTTTCTCCTGGCAGCCAAGGGCCCAACTCCTTTTGGCTCACGTATATCCCAGCAGTTCCAGCATGATGCATCCACTGGAGCTTTAGGAGCTGTACTGTCTCGTCTTCCTGAGGGAGAAAAGTGGCTTATTGCCTCTGCTTTATGAGCCCTTGGGTAAAGAACAGTAGAACTCCACTGGAGAGACAGAGACTCTGACATGTGCCTGCATAAGTGAGTGGTAGCATGGATCTTTATGGCTGTTTATTTGTATGTTTGTTGGTTGTTTGCTATGTACAGTAACAGCTATGTCAAAGAAAAAATAAACAATCTCAAGTCATATTTTTTACATGTTATTAGACTGATAGCATTAGACTGATTTCAAAAGTAAACAGATCATTAACAAGTGAGTGTTTGTTTAAAACATGGCAAATATTTTAAAATAAAGTACCAGAGAAACGACACTTGCTGTGATTAAGATTAAGAGACTTTGGGAAAATAGTACACGGGACACCGGAAAAAAACCCCACATGTGGATACATGACTCATTTAATGAGACATCAAGTGCTTTTTCCACTTCAAGTTGACCTTTCTAAACTCATAGTGTTAAAGGAAACGCAGGCATTTAAAATGAGAGGTATAAACAGCACTGGGAACTAGGGAAAAGTTAGCCTGGTAAACCTGCCCCTCGTACTTCATTTCATTTTGTGCAGAGGGTCTGGACCGGAATCTCTTGAGGTACATTTGTGATGTTCCAGAAAGTACGGTCCAATCAGCGAACAGAGGGTGTGTTCGTTAGCTGTGACGTTGACCTTGTGTGCTACATTTGAATTGTAGT
Source organism: Coilia nasus (assembly GCA_027475355.1). Classification (NCBI taxonomy): domain Eukaryota; kingdom Metazoa; phylum Chordata; class Actinopteri; order Clupeiformes; family Engraulidae; genus Coilia; species Coilia nasus. The sequence continues at coordinate 26,104,981 of CM050201.1, forward strand.
GCATAGGTAGGCTAATTGCATACGTGACGACCAGGCGTTAGCGATTGGGTAAAGGCAGAGGCACTTTTTAAAACTACAGCAGAGTCCACACCTCCAGCAAATCGTTTCTGACGGTCTCTGTTCCAGGCCCTCTGTACAAAATGAAATGACGTACGAGGGGCGGGTTTACCAGGCTGGGGAAAAGTGCCCTATACCTGGCCACCCAGCCTCAAGAATTTGAGACAGGTTGGTGCCTTTCTATTGCATTAAACATATACAATTTTGTCCCAATGACACCTGTGAAGTCCCAAGCCACCACACAACCCTCTGCTCTGGCCTAAGTGCACATGTCCTGTCCAGGCCTCCTGGGTCGTAAAACTGAACTCTCCACCACCTCCTGTAGTACTGTGCAGATGTGACCTAATGGTTAGGGAGTTGGTCTTGAGAAGGGTCGCAGGTTCGAATAATGTACAATTAGGAAGAATGTGGGCGGGGGAGTAAATAGCTAGCGCTCTCCTGCACCCTCATCCATGGATGTAGTGCCCTTGAGCAAGGCATCTGACCCCACATTGCTTCAGGCACTGTACCCTGTACCTAAAATAACTGTAATGTAATGTAACCTCCTCCCATCGTGCAATGGTCAAGCAAGCTCCAGATGTGCATTTAGTTGGACATTTGTGGTGAGCTCCAAGGTGTGTCCCTCACCACCACCAGCTCCTCATGGTGCCATGTGACCTGCACCCAAAACAGCTGGAGCCAACCTTCATGGAGTCCATTAAACACATGATTTCAGTCAAAGCACGCACATCCCTACTGAACACTGAACACCGGGAGCAGGACCAAAAGGGCAGTCCACATAAGTGAAAAGGAAAAGTCTGCTCAATCAGATTTATGTTCCCAAGTTTTTTTTTATTATTCATCCTTCCATCAAACACATGCAACAATAACTGAGCTGTAAGTTCTGACAACAACCTGTCGTTCACCTTGTCCAAGCTCCACACATCAGGCAATATGTGTAACATGCTCAGGAATGCCATTAGAGCACATCTGGCTGAGGGTTGCTAGCGTTTAGCTGTACTGCAGCATTGCACTACTGCACTATGGGGCTAATTAGCACGCAATATTATCTGTTTGCTACTGCACTGTGACACTTTTTTTCTCTTTTGCACTGCCTACTTTATTGTCTGTTATGACCCTTTGGAACGTGGTGCTGCTTTCTGATTGGTTGCTAGGCATGCAGTAAAATCGTATATCATGCACGCCTTGAAAGTAGTTCTGGCAAAAAAGTTTAAAACTTCAGCACCGTTCCATATCAATACCCAACAGAATGTACGTACCTACTGTAACCGTCTCTATCAAAGGCGCTCTTAGGCTCCACCTCGTTGACTTAAAACTGTATAATGCACGCCTCGTCGGATGTTACCCCTTACTTTACTGTCTGTTTATTTATAGATCTACTGTCTGTCTGTTTATTGTACTATCTGTATATTTACTGTGTTGTGTATATTTAATTTTGTGTTAGTGTGTAGGTTTATGTAATACCTGTTATTGGCAGAGATAAGAGAACTGCACATGTAGGGAAGTTGACAATAAAAAAGAACCTTGACCTTTGAGTAGCACACTACAGCACCTCTCATGACGGGGCAGGAGGTGCCACTGCCCCTGGATCCTCTGTCAATCTTCTTCCATCCAGTGCCACCCCCAACTGCACTTTATGCAACCCCCCCCCCCCTTTTACCTACTCTTCCTCTGCCCTTCACCAGGTAGACATTCCCAAACTGCTTTCTACACACTTTACTCCCCCCTCCCCACAGCACAGTTTAGACTGACAATCGGCAGTTTCACTGCATGTCCTACTCTACCCGGTATGTCTATGCATGTGACAATAAAATATGCTTGTATCCTTGTATCCAAAAACCCTGCAGCACTACGGCCCAGACACCCAAGCAGCAATATCATGATAGCAGATAGCACCACCCATGTATGCCAGCTTAAAATCTACACAGGGCTTTGTCAGGGTCTAAAGAGCCACACCTCTTCACTGGCCCAACCAGTGTCATTCTGATGGACGAGTGAATGGCATTAACCAGAGTGACAGAGCTGAGGGGTCGCCAAGACCATAGCGGGCTTCTGAAGGCCCAGCTGACCTACAGCTGCAGCTTAGCCAGTTTGTTGCTGTTTCAGACCAGGCTGTCTGGGGTAGCCATAGCTGTATTTTGAGCCAGTTTAGCCCAGCTGATTCCTATTCTGTCATTGTTGTTCTTACAATAAAACTCACTGTGAGCTGTGTAGCAGATTTATCTAATCAACCCCATCTATTGTTCATGGGTAAAATACTTATACAAAAAGGAATGTGATGGGGGTGGAGGATACAACGCTTTTGCTGGATTTATGGTATACTGTGCGGTGTTGTGACATTTTCCCTGTCAGTTTCAGTTTTTGGAAAAGGAGTTAAAATAAATGCGAACAGCTGGGATAGTTTTGCCAGCTCTAACTGCGTTATTAAACACAGCACTGAGCACTGTGATTTAAAGATGGCCGTCCACCAACAGTCCCCATGTACCCTAACAGAGTCTGCAGATAACAATACCAGAAACCCCTGCTGAACCCTAAAAGTGTGGAAAGGTTGTCTTGTTATAGTCAAGAAGACTCTTTGCTGCCAATATATGCTGCCAAACGTCCTATGAAAAAAACAGGCAATAAAAAACAGGCAATATATCAATATTATATTTTTGTCTTTCCTTTAAAACACCATTAAAACTTCAAAAGTATTTTGCCATGGGTAGTTATAATGTATTTGATGGGGAGTTTAATAGTAAATAACAATGTTTGATTGTGTGTTCTATTAAAAAAAATACTAATGAGACAGAGGAGAAATGAGAGGAAGGAAGGACTGTGGATGTTTAGGACTGAAATGGGCGTTTGAAGTCATGATGAACAAAATTACCATAGGCGTGCTTACACAGCGAGGGGCTAATTGGGTATTTGCCGGTTACCCTGCCCGGCGCCTGAGACCCATACTCTTGTGTTCAGAGCCAATAGGAACAAGCTGTTCGGACTGAGTTAACGAGAGGAGGAGAGCCGGGGATTCCTGCATAAGGTAACGGTGCGAGTCCTGGTCACAAAAGGAGGACGCTGCCCCAACAGACAGAGAACTAACCATCATCATCCTCTGAAGTTGGCCACATTGTTGTGGATATTTGCAAAATTTTGTTCAGTTTTTTTTCTGGCGTACATTGCCTACTGTCTGGAGACATGGAAACTAAAACAGCTGACTTCTCTGGAACTTGGAAAATGAAAAGCTCCGAAAACTTTGAGGAGCTCTTAAAAGCTTTGGGTAAGTCAGAGAACAAATCATTGTTATTTATCTACTTTCCTCTTAGTATTCGCGGTCTTACAGGTATATTGCCATGTCGGTGCATGTCTTAGCGGATAGACTAGGCTACTTGAACGTACTTGAATGTACATAACTGTTTTTTTTTTGTCGATTCAGGTCTTTTTAATTCTGAATCTCAGCTGCAGATATTTTCCTGCGTGTCAGATGTATGCTATTTTTGAATAGTTGAAACGTATCAGAAATGCCCGGATAGAAATCTATCAGAAAACTACCGTCTTGTCCAAAAGTTTATTTTACAGCAGCATCAATATGTGCACGTGAATATGTGTGCCGCTGCCTTTGTTCTTGCTGCGTTCAGGCAGTAATTACCTCCCTTGTAAACCTCAGTTTATTGTGCTGCAAGCTCTCCATCAAAGGCAATGCAAGGCCAAATGAACTAATCTGATATGCATGCAGTCATTGCAGATCAAACCGAGAAATTTCAAGTTGAGTGTCAGAAGAGCTGTAGTTGAGGAGAGGTATCATTTAACGTCTGTTTTTGTTTAATCCAGGTTATTAGACAAAGACATTCATTTAAGAGTGACATTCATTCAGAGACGTTCATTTAAGAGTGCAGGTCGCCTGGCGGACAGGGGCAGCAGCTAATGACTAATAGCTGGCGGAAAAGGGGTCAATGAAGACCTCATGAGATTGTGATTATGTTCCCCTGTAACAGAGCCTCTGTGCCCTCAGAGCTTAAGCTACACTGCCCCCCTTATAAAATCGCTGCGGGGGGCGAGCTGCGTGTTTTAGCCGCTGAACCCGTGGCATCCCAGCATTCTTTTTTTGACCGTTGGCTTCTGTTTGTTTGTCTCAGGAGAAATCTCACCATCACCTCACAAGCGGGTGTTTGGGATATCGGTTTTCCAAATTACCTTGTCTATTCGGCAAGTTGCATTCCATTGTAATCACTAGAGGGCTCTCTCCTTATTAAAGGCAGCAAACCGCAAGCATTCTTTCAAGGGTCAAGGAGGCCCACACACCGTATGACATCCATCCATCTTTGGTTACTGTATATACTGTAAAGGCCACAAATATGCATAATTATTTCTTTCTTTCTTTCTTTCTTTCTTTCTTTTGCGATTCTTTCTTTCTCTTTTTCTTCCTTTCTGTCTTTCTTTACTTACTTTAACTCTTTCTTTCTTTCGTGATTCTTTTTTCTCCTTTTCTTCTTTGTCTTTTTTTCTTTCCTTACTTTCTCTCTCTCTCTCTCTCTCTCTCTCTCTCTCTCTCGTTAGGAGTAAATGTATTTCTTCGAAAGATCGCTGTGGCGGCCGCGTCCAGGCCAGCTGTGGAGATCACCCAGCAAGGCGAGACTCTGTCCATCCAGACTTCCACCAGTGTCCGCACCACACACATCTCCTTCACCGTGGGACAGTCTTTCAACGAGACCACGGTGGACGGACGGCCATGCACGGTACATCAGCCTCCCTGAATAGCTTAACCCATTTTGCCTTATTATTTTGCCTATTTTGACTCATCAGACTGTGAAACTGAGAAAAATTACTTTAAAAACCTTTGCATTCGCATGGGTTTTCAATGTTTTGGCAAAGCAACTTCAACAACAAAAAACAACACAATTCACTCAATATATTTGGCCACACGATAAAGCTGGTGTTTATTGTTCCAAAAATGACTATAACTCATTTTTGCACACAACTGAAGTTACAATGAGTTAGTTTGTAACTTTGCAGGGCAGAATTGCCATATAGAGCCATATGGGGCTGCGTCTCAGTGGAGTTGTGGTCTCTGACCACAGATCTCAGTTATGTTTGCGGTGGTTGGGTGGTTGAGATGGTTATCGCTTTCCAGTTTCTCTTACTATCCATTGCTCTTGAACAGTTGGTACAGGTGCATAACTGTGATTGTGCATACTATGTACATGACAGTGAACTGAAAACAGTTCATTTGACATTGCAAAAGCTCAGCTGAAATCTGTTGATATGCTCTGGGTGTGGATACTTAGAACTGTAGAATGTGGAAAACATACATACATTAGGGGTATCATGGGATATCTGTGTAGGTTGTCATTCATTCCATCTCATTCATCATCACTTTTTATCCAGTTGGCTCACAACTCAACACTTATGGTTATCATGGGATAAGGAATCATCTATCAAATTGTTGTCAAATGAAACAGGACTCTCATGAGAGTAAAAATGTTAAATGTGGAATCAAATGAGCCCCAACCATAACTGCTGCTTTTGGCTGGCTGTGCATATGACATTGTTTATATTGTAGGCATTATTCATTCACAGACATGAGTCAAATTGAAAAAAAGACTAATCAAAACATGTGGACTATGAAAACATGTGGAATTCATTTATTTAGCATTCAAATGATATAATCAGCCATTAATCAAGATCAGCTCTTTTGGAAATGTGTGTAACGCCTACATTCTTCTTCCTCTGTCCACTGCTGTAGAGCCTTCCCCGCTGGGAGACGGACAGCAAGATTGTGTGTGAGCAGACTCTTCAGAAGGGAGAAGGACCCAAGACAGGCTGGACACGAGAACTGACCAACGATGGAGAATTAATCCTGGTGAGACCTTTAAAGCAACACAAAATGGTTTTTTCAACCTTAACATAATGTTTCCAAAATCGTTTCAGCGGTTCATCAACTTGTAACAGGGTGAAAGTGAAAGACACTTCTGAATTTGCATTGCCGCCCACCATGGACTATAACCTCACTAAGTCAGTTTGGAGGAGGGGACTATCACTGTAGTTTTCTATGAGAGACAATTCCCCTTCCAACCTGTAGAAACCTGGCCGACACAGTAGAAGACTCATAAAGGAACCTGCCATTTTACATACACAAGTGTGTCATTCTTAGATAACAAAAGCACAAATATTCATATGTATGTGACTGATGCTAATGGACTAATATCACTACAATATTGATTGTCTGCAAACAATCCCTCCAAATCATAAACTATTCATCTGAAAAATACTTTCTGGTGCAATACTACCACACAATCATCAGTTGGAAAATGGTGTTGTCATTCGTTTATTGCAGAGTGCGTGTAATTGAGGGGGAGGTTTTGTTTTTGTAGAGATATGATACACATAAATAACAAAATGTGGAAAAAAACCTCTAAAATAATGTGTATTTTCTTGTATTGCAGACGATGACTTGCGGAGATGTTGTATGCACCCGGGTGTATGAAAGAGAATGAAAACCGACCAGCTCAACTGCTCTTACTTTGTGTTTTTTGCATCTTCAACTTCAGCTCGAACTTAGTCCGCCCCATACTGGTCCATCAATATGTACAAAGAATCTGAGTGTGACCAGTGTCTTTTCCTACAAACCTTTGCATTGTTTGTCATTCATGTATGCATGTGTATGCCATTATCTTTTGTAATGCGTGCCTTTTTTCAAAAAAAAAAAAAATCTTGTATTTATTCCAAATTTTTGTGTGAGAATGAAATGATTCCTGTCAATAAAACCAAAACATGAGGAACTTTTGTCTACAAAACTGTGAAAACGGTTAGTTATTTCTCGAGCTTCAGCGCTTTTGCTTCTGAAGTAGTTGCCCACATTAGACGGAAATCTGATATGTTTCTCCTGCCTTCCTATCAGACTGATCTATAGCCCTGTAATTTTCACTCCCTCTTTCTCCCTGTCTCGCTCTCTCTCTTGCTCCCTCGCTCTATCCATAATTCTATGTTTTCTTATCAGCACTTATTGCTTTCCAAGTTCTCCTCTCTTATCAACACCATTTCTCCCTCCAATCCTGCTTCTGCTTAATGACCAATCTTTTTTTGGTCATTAAGTTCCACCCATTTCATTTTCTCTTTCTTTCTGTCTTCCTTTTTCTTTCTTTCTTTCTTTCTTTCTTTCTTTCTTTCTTTCTTTCTTTCTTTCTTTCTTTCTTCCTTCCTTTCTTTCTTTCTTTCTTCCTTATATGCACGCTCAAGCTGTACCTCACATTTTACTTGCAAAAATAAAATTCATATTTGCTGAACTCGGTAAGGAGTTTGGCGGTACGCTTTGGCAAGTCAACGGGGGAAAATGAAGGAGTGGTAGGGAAAGAGTGAGTGATGGAATGAGACAAGGGCGATGGGGAGAAAGAAAAGAGCAATTTCACATTCTGGGAGAACTCATCTCTCTCTCTCCCTCTCTCCTCTCTACTCTCTCTCTTCCTCTCTCTGTCTCTCTCCCTCCCTCGTCTTCTTTGCAGCTGTGACTTGTTACTGTGGGGCAGTTGTGCTCTAGCGGTGAGGGAGTTGGTCTTGGGATCGGAGGGTCATAGGTTCAAATCCTGCCCTATCTATAGCTGAAATACCCTTGAGCAAGGCATCTGACCCCACACTGCTGCAGGGACTGTAACTGAAACCCTGTAAATAACTCTTAAGTTGCTCTGGATAAGCGTGTCAGCTAAGTGTAATGTACTGTAAGAGATCTTAAAAACCACCGCCCCACCTGGCCCTGCTTCTTGGTGGAGATGAGAGCTACTGCTTGGTGTTCTGTGGTCAGGGACAAGGCTCTGCTGTCTGAATCAGAGCCAAATCAAATCTGTGATGCAGCAGTGGCAGAGAGATAGCTGCATAGCAAGAGAGACACATTAAGTGTATCTATCATCTCAGTGGTAGCTGGCAAATTCTGGTGCTTTTTATCTCTCTCTCTCTCTCTCTCTCTCTCTCTCTCTCTCTCTCTGTCTGTCTGTCTGTCTCAGTTTCATTTCTTTCTTTCTTTCTTTCTTTCTTTCTTTCTTTCTTTCTTTCTTTCTTTCTTTCTTTCTTTCTTTCTTTCTTTCTTTCTTTCTTTCTTTCTTTCTTTCTTTCTTTCTTTCTTTCTCCCTCAGCAGGCCCACAGAAAATATTGTATTTCCTGTTCTACGTCTCATGCCAATGATGTCTTTTCCAGGCACCTTTGCAGACAGTGTCAGAGTATCAGTGCACACAGCCTCTTGTCTGTTCTAACTCTGCCAAGTGTGTGTGTGCGTGTGTGTGTGTGTGTGTGTGTGTGTGCATGTGTATTTTTGTGCTCACACATGCTTGTGTGTCAGTATGCATGTGCATGACGGCTAGAGGGAGACTGAATATGGGTCTCTTTCTAAAATAACACTCTTTCTGTGCCTTGCTGTACACAAGGAAAAAATCTCTGTGAGTATGCAAAAGATCTACAGAAGATTCTGCTGGGTGAAAAACATTCTAAGATAATGTTCTCCGAGGACTATTCTGACTCCAGTGATTCTCCTTGATAAAGCATAGGCAAACATGGGGCTCAGAAGACCTTGTGTTTCATGGAATGCTCAACCACAAACAAAGAACATGCTGGTCTGATTCTCAGAGAGGGTAGTTGGGTGGTGGTAGTGGTTGGGTGGTGGTGGTGATGGTGATGGTGCTGGGTGGGAGGGAGAGAGTCAGAACATTGTTTTAGATGCATACAAGGAAGCTGTGGCCTGACCAAGAACGGTCGTCCCTCCCTGACCAGATCTCCCTCCGAGCAAACCGCAATCCGTGTGACTCCCTGTGTGCTTTTCTTTCAGCTTTGTCTCTCTCCTCTGCTGTACAGCCCTCCCTTGATTTGATTACTCACATGCCTTTCACTTTCCCTCCTCTTTTTCTCTTTCTCTCTCTCTCTCTCTGGCTCTGTCGCGTTTTTAGTCTTCCTCTGTCTCATTTGCCTGTTCTCACTTTTGTATACATCTGATACACTATGGATCCATTTAACATCACTGTACATTCTCTCTCCTTTCACTCAATTCATTCATTTTCTAACTCTCCTCTCCCACCATCCCCCAACCAGCTCATTCCTCAGACGGTGATGTCATTGGGTTGAAGTATCGCTTGATTGGCTTTGGAATTCTGTGGTTTCAGGACTGGAGGCACCCAAGACCCAAGTCCAGTAGTGGATAAACATGGTGGACATGAAAACCGACACGTCACCCCCACCCCACCCCCTAAACGTACACACACACACAGACACACATGCAAGCATGGCCTAACATCAAATACAAACTATGGCCTTTTTAACACTTTCAGTATGTCGGTTGACATGTGGAAGTATTACATCTAAATTGTGTGGGTGTGATGGTCATGTGATTTCCCCTCTGTCACCCATCACCCATGTGAACCCGCATGACTGAAGGTCAGAGAGGGTTGGGGGGGTGGGGGGACTTTAAGAAGGAACAGACTCGGAAGAAAGGGAGATGTGTGAAACAGCATGCGCATCAAAAAGAAAGGCTTAAACCTAGATTAATGGCAGTGTGTACTAACAAGCTAACCTACTTATTCTACTTATCAAGGGTCACAATATAGTTCTCCTGCAAACATGTATCCTAATTTTATTGTTCCCTTCAGAGAGGTGATGTTGTTTTGACATGATGTTTTGGCAGACAACAGTTAGAATTCTGACATGACATAGTTTTGCACATATAGCCTTTGTTCTCATGTCATGCCATTGTGACAAGTTATGAGGTACATTATTGGGCTACAACATCAAGTTCGTCACTAACTTTTGACTTTTAAATACTGATGACATGAGTGAATTCATATGAGCAATATCCACAAACATGACACGACAAAAACAATCATGTAATACTCATGTGCAGCAAGGAAATGTTGAAACGTAACATCTGTAGGCCATGTAAAATATAGCAGTTATAACAGCTAACCAATAAGTCAAACACAGTGACTGCGTGGTCAAACACTACACTATAGGCTAATGGCATACATGACGACTGTGTGCCCAGAATATAAGACCCAAGACAATAAAATGAGTTTTTTTTAGCCCACAGCGCCGTCCTGTGGCCGATAATGAAATCGAGATGTCCCACAATTTTGGACAATATCATTGGTCCGTTTTGTCTCATCAACCTCCTCCATTTTCACTATGGTAAGCTATTATGCATCTGTAAAGAAACTGCGTAGTAGGCATACACTCACATTCAAGAAGGTGGAAGTCTGTCATTGGGCTAATTTTGGTCTGATAAGTAGGCTACCCTTGACCACACACAGAACTTAACGTAGATAGAACCCACAACATTGACCCGTTCGGCTACACAGTGTAGGCATCATAGACTTATGGCATATGACATATGTAGGCACCAGGACACATAGACGGGCACGGACACGCCCACACCCCCAATAATGCACACGTGCTTCGGCTTCAGTCTTCGCTCACTGCAGTCACATGACTTGACTTCCTGCTTCCAGTGTTCTTGTGATGAATCTCACCGCTATCGTTACTACAAGGAAATTGAAACTCAGAGGGCAGGCCGAAATTTAACGAACCGTTCAAAGACGACGCAATGCAGTGTAGGGGATTCGAGAACACCAGACACTGTAAATGACGGATAGGTTGGCTACGTGGCTTGCCCGCTAGCGAGCAACCTAGCGATAGCTAATTCGATTTAACTGTAACGTACGTCCGCTAGCCTAGCTGTCTTTTCTGCTAAATATAGCTGTCTAGCTAGCTGTTGTGCTAACTACTGTCGTTTATAGTTTTGCTGACTGAGATTACCAGTTGGGGAAATAATTCAGTCAGTAACACCCAGATAGCGTAGTTACCATCATAAGCGATTTGAAAGATAGTATTAGATGTATATTGTATTGAGCAGTGTAACGGATTAAAAAGACGTCCACATCCTCAGGGGCTTTTTGAAGGTTGGTAGCTTTCAAGCTAGTCAGCTAGCAAACATCCCGAAGATATATTTTTAGTTGTCACAACAAACAACAAGGAATCATGTCAAAGTACACCAGTTTTCCTGATCCGAACGATGAGCAGAATCCATTCCAGGTAATGACAAATCGACTTGTAATGTTAATCTCAATCTCGTATGATTGATGACTGTATGTGGACATGGTTTATGGAGAGTGAAGCTTAATTCAGCTGAGTTGTCCTGTCATTGCATCGTATCAGATGGCTTGCGCAGTGACAATGACAGCGTATGTAAGAGGGTGTATTTTATGCAATCAGGAAAGGCCAGCTGATACTTAGGCACTGCGATGATTATCATCACATTCTGGGCTCGTAAAAGCCACAATTGTGTGGTGTTCTCTGCGAATGCAGCCACAATGTATGAAAACGCTTTGTTTTTCTTTTGTGTTGGAGTAGGACCCGTCTGTGACCCAACACAGCAGCAACACGGGCTATGCTACCCTGGACCTCTACAACCCCTTTGACAACAAGAACGTGGTAAGGCCTGAAAGCGTCCAGAATCTTGGGCACATGTGTGAGTTGCTTGAGGCCGACAGTGAATGAAGGGGGTTCGAAAAGAATGCAAAGCTCCCAGGACTGTCATGGATGTTACATTCTCACCATTAAAGTTTGTTCACCAAGGACCGCATTATCTCGTTTCCTTAGAAAATAATTAATTCGGTGTCAGGCTGGTTAACTTGATAATGTTTTAAACATTTCTGTGCAGTCTGTTTACTCTTTTGAAGTATTTATTAACCTGTTGCATTCTACCTCAAAGCTAAAAGTGTTATGGATAAAGTGACATCCTCGTATTTAAAAAAAAAAAAGGGAGAATAATTGCTCGAATGTGCAGAGTATGTAGTTTATAGGGTTGTATGTTGTACCAGGATGGGTATGGCGCACAGTTTGAAAGTGCTCTTAAATCCCACCACCTTAAACTAGCATTTTGGCGACAAATGGGCTCAAACGCACTCACTAGTTGTTGTTATCCCATGTTGTTAATAGTTTTTATTGGTTTTAATCTGTAAGGTGACCTTTGGTGCTTTGAAAGGTGCAGTCAAACAAAATAAATGTACTATTATTTTATTATTACATTACATTATTTTATCTTGAATATTTTGTTTAAATTGTGTTTCTGCAGCAGCCGCCTCCTCCGTATGAGGCCACAGTGCCTACGCCCCCCCCGCCGGCTCAGACCCCCCCCCGTCTAACGACACCTACCGAGCCTCGCAACTATGGCTCCTACAGCACCCAGGTACAGCCTCCATCACCCCTGCCCTTACCCCTCTTCACCGATAACTGTGTAATACCTCCTCTTCACAATTGCCACCGATATAACTGTAATTCCTGAGGTGAAGTGAACATGACCCCCCTCCCCTTATCCTAACATTGTATGTCCTCTCTCTGTACTACCTCGGTCCACTCACGGCCTGTAACCTTTCCCTTCCTGTCTCACTCATTCCGTAGAACGAGGATAGTTCTGCCTCGGGCTCATATGTTCCTCCTATTCTGCAATCAACAGACAGCCCACCTGCTGGAGATCCTGTATGTGCCCCGCCCACTATGCCTATAGGGGCAAAAAAAAAATGCTCTGCCAAACTCTTGTGCTTTGCCCTGCCTATGAAAAATCATGTTTACTCATGTATTACTCCTGTTCCCGTTTGATCCTTAACCACCGCAGCTTACACCTCTGATAATGCACACTAACCTCTACAGGGCTTAGCCGCATTTGTGCTCTATTTGTCTGGATTTGAAGCTAATATGGCTGGGAAGCAGCAAAGGTTCAGACAGACCTACTTGGTCTGAAAAGCTGCTTTGCGCTGTGATTTCAGAACGTGCCTACTAGGGAAACCCCCAAGAACACCACTTAAGCCTCCTGATGGTCTACATTTGCAAGTAACTTAATAACTCTGCAGACAATTTGATTTAAAGGATCCCTTGTGCTCTACAAAAGCTTTATTGTGGCTATGCTATGTTAGTTCATGGAAAATGCAGAGAAAAACATCACACTTGTGTGAACTGCTACCAGTGCACGCCATATCAAGTACATTAAGCTGTGTAATTGTGGTTTCAATGACCATCGCTGTTTTTTTAGTTCACGGCTTGATATGGTTTTTATGTTCTTGCTGCTTATTGACATGGATGGGTTATTCACATGTTTGTGACAAAACACTAATGGGCACTAAGTTTGTGCATGATCTCATCCTTGTTCTTTGTACGTTGCCTCCTGGAGATGTTAGTGTAGGGCACTGTATCCAGTTGGAAAATTTTGGTTTGAATCCTTGTCTTGCATCCTGTTAACATATGTCAAACATAAATGCACTAAAGATAATGTTTTGCAAAGCTAACTTACTATACACAATTATCCATCCATGCACACAGTGCTACTTGCATGCTTTTTGCAGAGCAAATGAGCAGTTCAGTTTAGTGTGAATTGGCATGGAGGCATGGAGAACACCCCAGAGTGAACACACTTTTCTCCAAAACACCTACAAACAGCACAGCCAGTTTGCAGATAAGTCATGGTCCCATGACAACATTGACAAGTTAATTCGAGGGCCGTGAGGCTATCAAACCTGACAGCTGTTAACTTCTGAGCCTCTCCCTAATCTGCGGCCATCCATCCATCTATCCCTTCATCCATCCTTCCATTCATCCATCCACCCATCCTTCCATCGTCCTTCAAAGAAAAGGTTCAGCTCGTCCAGGATCAAGACCACATCTTAATTCTCAGACACGCTCGCCTCACATACAGGTAGCTCATCGCAGTTAGTGAACTGGTGATGAGGACTCTCTCCAGGCCTTAAGCAAGCTGTTCCAATGTGCTGTACCACATTGATGTGTGTGTGAGTGTTGTAGCTTTAACTCTCCATTGGTGCAATAGCAAAGATTGCGCAATGAGATTGAGGAAAGCAAATTGGGCAACAGCGGAACTTCATGAGCGATGGCCGCAACACTATATCCATAATAGCGTCCAGGAACATCTTGTATACAGCTCTCTTCCAGCACAGGGGCAGTGTTTGGTGTTGGTGCACAGTAGTCCCAGCCTTTCAGTTAATCTGAAGTGGTGGTCTGTTTGTGACAGGTGCATACTGGGAGACATAGATTAAGACTAATCCTGGACTTCAATTTTGAAGTGGAGATCACTTAACTTCTGTATAGTCCATGATGGCTTAATCCATATCCAGGAAACACTGTGTTTAACTCCACTAATATAGTTTGCGATAGCGGCATGTTGTTGTTTCTTGCCTCACTAGCCAACGTTATGCTGTTTTTTCCAAAGGCAGCTTTACCTAAATATCCATCTTCAATTTCACCCTTTTTCTCTTTATCTATTCTGACTTTTTGTCTCACCCCGTGGACCCCTTCCCCCCCTTCTTTCTTTCTTTCTTTCTTTCTTTCTTTCTTTCTTTCTTTCTTTCTTTCTTTCTTTCTTTCTTTCTTTCTTTCTTTCTTTCTTTCTTTCTATCTGTGCACAGCAAACTGTAGTGAATGCCACCACGGCGGAGCTGCTGAAGAAGCAGGAGGAGCTTGAGAGGAGGGCCCGGGAGCTGGAGCGGCGGGAGAGGGAGCTGGACGCACACGCACTGGGCCCCGGGGGAGGTGAGGGAGGGAGGTGGGGATGGAGACGGAGATGAAGGGAGACGGAGAAGGATACATCTGGGGAGAATGAAAAGAAAAAACTTCGATCTAGCTTTTGCTATCGCTTTGAAAATCAGTAGTGATGTAGTTCGGTGGCAGTAAAATGTACGTTTTTGGAGTTTAATGCAGAAACAGAAACTTGATCAGTCCTTGGAGTCAGAAATATAACCCCCCCACCCCTCAAGAAAAAATACTGCTCTTAATATTAGTACTGTAAAGGGCCACCCAAGTGTAGTCAGTGTGAGAACCAGTCCAGTCGTTTTGTCTAATAGACCAACGGCCTGAATTGGACACGAAGACGGTGACACCCTATCCTCCAAGCACTTCATTTCCCCTGGCCTAGAGGGCCCGTTGTTGCTGTTTGCAGGCCGGCCCAGCGCTGCACTTAAGCATGCCTCTGCTGATGGTATGAATGTAATGCAGTTGTTGAAAGCCAGCCAGAAGATCGTGATGGATAGATGGAGCGAGTTGGAGAAAAGTAATGGAGGGGTGAGAGGAGATGGAGGGATGTATTAATCGTGTGGGGAATGGGTGATGGATGACTGTGAAAATGAAGGCTGCTTTCTTTCACTCATCTGCTCTCTTTCATTCTCTCACTCACTCACTCCCCCTCATTCTTTCTCTCTCTCGCTCTCTCACTCACTACCTCTCATTCTTTCTCTCTCCTCTCTCCTTCTCTCCTTCTGTCACACTCTTTTTTTCTCTCTCTCGCTGTCTCACTCACTCCCTCTCATTCTTTCTCTCTCTTCCTCTCTTCTCTCCTTCTCTAACACTCATTTTCTCACTCACTCCCTCTCATTCTTTCTCTTTCCTTCTCTCTCCTTCTCTTCCTCTCTCACACTCATTCTCTCACTCACTCCCTGTCATTCTTTCTCTCCCCTTCTCTCTTCTTCTCTCCTTCTGTAACACTCATTCTCTCTATCTCACTTCCTTTTCATCAACCCCCACCCTTCCTGGTCTGTGTGTGTCTTCCTGTCCCAGTCCGTCAGAACAACTGGCCCCCGCTGCCCTCCTTCTGCCCCGTGGGGCCCTGCTTCTACCAGGACATCAGTGTGGAGATCAACCAGAACTTCCAGCGCACCGTCACCATCATGTACTACTACTGGATGTGTAAGTTAGTTGTGCGTGTGTGCCTTGTGTGTGTGTGTGTGTGTGTGTGTGTGTGTGTGTGTGTGTGTGTGTGTGTGTGTGTGTGTCCGTCACCATCATGTACTACTACTGGATGTGTAAGTCTGGATGTGCGTTTGAGCATGTCTGTCTCACTCACTCTATTCTTTATATTCTCTGTGTTTAGTTCTGCGTGTGTGTGTGTGTGTGTGTGTGTGTGTGTGTGTGTGTGTGTGTGTGTGTGTGTGTGTGTGTGTGTGTGTGTGTCCGTCACCATCATGTACTACTGGATGTGCGTTTGAGCATGTCTGTCTCACTCACTCTATTCTTTATATTCTCTGTGTTTAGTTGTGCGTGTGTGCCTTCTGTGTGTGTGTGTGTGTGTGTGTGTGTGTGTGTGTGTGTGTATGTGTGTGTGTCCGTCACCATCATGTACCTACTACTGGATGTGTAAGCCTGGATGTGCATTTGCACATGTCTGTCTCACTCTCTATTCTTCACATCAGTCAACCTATCTTCATATTCTCTGTGTTCATTTGTGTGTGTGGGTGCACGCACGTATGTGTGTGCCTTTTGTGTGTGTGTGTGTGTGTTTTGACATGTCATTGCTGTTGGACAGCTCGGCACTACAGTGCTGGTATCTGTCTGTCTTCCCTGACTGATCGTGCCCCTGGCTATGTTTATCTTCTCCTGCTCCTCCTATCGTCTCCCAGCTCAAACGCACACACAACACACAAAGAGAACACACACACACACACGCACAACACACACACACATCTACAGACATAAATACCTCACACGTTCCCTCTGCAAGTCATGTGACCTACTTGACTGCTTTGACCCACTTGACTCTTCTGTTCATATAGGTGGCTGGACATTTTTGTGTTGAAATTTATTTGTGTGTGTGTGTGTTTTTTAAAGTCAGTTTAGGAAAGTGTGTTTCCCACCACTTCTGAAAGGGTGTCACTAAATTATTGTTAAATGTGGTAGAAATTGTCTCTTATTGTGAAGTTTCTGTTTCAAGTATTCTCTCTCTCTCTTTCTCTCTTTCTCTGTTTTTCTTTCAGTTTATCTCTCTTTCTCTCTGTCTGTCTGTCTGTCTCTCTCCCTCTCTCTCTCTCTCTCTATCTCTCTCTCTCTCTCTCTCTCTCTCTCTCTCTCTCTCTGTCTGTCTGTCTGTCTGTCTTTGGCTCTGTCTCTCAATGTCTGTGTCTATCACCTGCTCTTTCTGTCATTGTTTAGCTGTATCTCAGTGAAGTTCAGTTTGTAGTTTTTGACCCTATCTTACCCTCTCTAATGTACCGGCACTTTCTCTCTCCCTCTCATTCCCCTGACCTTTTCTTCACCCACCCCCTCATGCCCTCTTTGTTTTCTTTTTCTTTGTCCACACTCGTCTGTTGCTGTGCCCCTGTAGTCACGGCCTGCATTCTGCTGTTCAACGTGATCTCCTGTCTGGCCTTCTTCTGCGCTGTGGACGTGAGCGGGGGTGTGGGCCTGGGCCTGGCCATCCTCTGGTTCATCCTCTTCACCCCCTGCTCCTTCGTCTGTTGGTACAGGCCCGTGTACAAAGCCTTCAGGTGCGTACCACCTTGGCCCCTACAAAAAGGGGGGGCCCACCCACCTGAATGCCAGTGAAGTCCTTGGTTACAAATTTACTCCACACAGGTTACATCTTTTACCAGCTGGTGGTTATTTTTTAAGTACAAAGGAGGAATTGCTGTCAGACATGTGCTGGACTTTAACCCAGCTAGAAGTGCCTGCAGGCAACCCGTTTTATAGAATTTGTCTGCTCTGTCTGAATGTGTAATAAGAGGAACATGAATCAGGTTTCATGCCTTGAAAATGCTTGGAGTTTAATGTGTTTTCAAGGTTTGAAAGATTTTTGAATTTTGGGTAACATGCTTGTAAATGCTTGCAATTGTTACCATATTTATCAGCACTCTGACTCAATAAACCACTTAATAAACACAGAGAAATAAAATAAGTCAGATTGAAAATGACGCCTACACAGCTCACTCTAAATATAGATATGCCAGTTGAACCTGCTGCTCTCAGAACCATCCTGTCGTGCTAGCGCCACCTGCTGTAGTGGCAGCAGTAGATGCAGGTTTAGCCTGTTGTGGGGTTTGCATGTTGATATTGACAAATACCTGTTATTGGGGACAAAATTATAAATCAATATATTAAATATATATATATATATATATATAATTATATGTATTTTCATTTATAGAGTGTTTTTGTTGACATAGTTACAAAGTGTTTTAGTGTGTTGCAGTAAAATAAAATAAAATATAAATTCTTCTATGTCTCTCACTTTCTTTGCAGGAGTGACAGCTCTTTCAACTTTTTCACTTTCTTCTTTGTGTTCTTCGCCCAAGTGGGCCTCTACGTCATTATGACCATCGGTATCCCTGGCTGGGGCTTCAGGTAAGACTCCTAATCTCCCTTATGGATTCAAGTACATCAACCTCACAGGTGGTTGCTTTTTACCAAAATAAATCCAGAAAAATAGGTCTGCAAACTTACAGTCCTTAAACAACAAGGACATTCAGTCATACTTTTAACGCTATGATCCACATGAGCTACTGAGAGCATTGCTGTTTGTGCGTTGTCAGCTGCTTTGAAGCTTTAGTAACTCCAGTTCTGAACGTACACTAACCTACAGTACTATAGGTTTAGGAAGAGATTCATAACTAAGCTGCACTTAGCTGTGCTCTTGCTTTTCTTGTTCTAATATTATTCTTGTAGCTGTTAAATGAGTAACTGCCAATATGTCAAACCTCAAACTCCTAGTTCTTAGCATAGAGGATTATTCAGGAACAGACTATCATAACTCAAGCACACGAAGCTGGGCCTACTTGCGTGTCTTATTCTAATATTATTGTGTAGTCCTCACTGCAGATTACACAATGATGTACAAGATGCACAGCTATTCTTGTAGCTGTTACATTAGTAACCATGTCAAACTGGACAGACTATTTTACTTAGAGTAGAGGATTAATCAGGATTAATCAGGAACTATCTTAACTATTTAAGGCACTGTAACTAACGCACAGGAAGCTGGGCGTACTTGCTTGTAGCTGATAAATGAAATAAGAAGAGGAGATATCAGCCATTACCTAATTCCCATGATTCCCCTGTGTGTTCTGTTCTCAGTGGCTGGATTGTGGGTCTGTCTGCGCTGAAGGGCAACGTTGGTGTGGGGGTGCTGATGCTGCTGAACGCCGTCCTCTTCACCGGCCAGGCTGCCATGGGAGTGGTCCTGCTGAAGAAGGTAACCTTTCTGCTTCAACTGCTTGTGTGTGTGTGTGTGTGTGTGTGTGTGTGTGTGTGTGTGTGCGCGCGTGTGTGTGTATGTATATATATATATATATATATATATGTGTGAGTGTTGTAGTGTGTGAGTATGAGAGAGCGTCATTGTTTGTGTGTGTGGTGTGTTTATATATGTCTGTGTGTGTGTGTGTGTGAGAGGGAGAGAAAGCGAGTCAGTGTTTGTGTGTGTGGGTGTGTGTGTGTGGTGGGTAGGAGGCATTATTCTTTGTCCCAGTGGCGAATGGTCAGAGTGGCTAATATTTCTGCAGGCATAGTAAAGGGAGCCAGCCCAAATGGAGGGGTAAATCCTATTAAATGGTGTGTTTCAAGTCTGTTGAGTTTTGAAATGTCACACACTCTTAAATGTCAGCATTCAGTTTGTTCTTAACTACATGTGTAGACTTTCAGGTCTCTCTCTCTCTCTCTCTCTCTCTCTCTTTCTCTCTCTCTCTCTCTCTCTCTCTCTCTCTCTCTCTCTCTCTCTGAGGTGTTGTCATATTTTATGTTTATTTGCCTTTGCAAGTTATCTTAATTTTTTTCCTGAAATGTTTGGTACATTTTGAAATTGTTAAACATTTTAAAAATACTTTTGTTTATGATGTGTTTTTTTCGTATGTAGTTTTAGTATGTTTTGAAAAACAGCAGAATCTTAAAGTCAAAGTATACTTTGTCAATTTGATATGTAACAAGCATTACACAGAGGATTGAAATTGCATTTCACCAGACACCAAATGTGCAATTTGAACTGAAACACACACACGCACGTACACAAACACACAGCTACACTCATGGACATGAAGTGTGTACAGACATCAACAATAAATAAACATAAGACATACAGGTAGACATATACGCTTCCAACAAGAAGGAAGTCGGAGGTAGCTCTTTTTAGTAGCTGGTGAAGGTGAAAAGTGAAATGTAGAATATGTACGGTGCAGTAAGTGAAAAGTGCATGTTGAGCATAGAACTGTTTTGAGTTCTCCTCTCCTCCCCGCCCCCCCCTCAGGTGCACTCCCTGTACAGGCAGACCGGCGCCAGCTTCGAGAAGGCCCAGGCTGAGTTTGCCACCGGCGTGCTTTCCAATCAGGCAGTGCGGCAGGCAGCTGCCAGCGCCACCACCTCTGCTGCCCAGGGGGCCTTCACTGGGGCGCGATAGAGAGGCTGGGCGAGAGCTGGAGGGAGGGGAGGGTGGAGAGGAGGGGCGGTCTGGGTTAGGGGTAGTCTGGGACGGCTCACCCAGTACTGGACGAGTCTTCACAGACACAGTGGCCTCATCTGTGTTGGGACAAACGATTGTGTGCAAGGTAGATTAGCTGTGTGTGTGTGTGTGTGTGTGTGTGTGTCAGTGATACAAGTGGCTCTTTACAGAAGTCAGCTAAGGGCCAGTGGGACTAGATTGTGTTCCCCATGATGTATCCACGTAAGGGTTTGGGATAAATAGATTGCAACCCCCATACTGTATCTACATAAAGTTCAGGATGAACATGTATGACACTCACGGGTCTGTTTACACAGGTGCGTGTGGGTGCCAGAAAAGTGTCATCATCAGTAATTTGCATCAATGTTCTAGTAGTGGAGCAACACTATATGCCTATCTGGCAACACTGTATATCTGTCACCCAGTCACATCACTTGGGTAGAGAAGTGAAGGTGTGTGTGTGTGTGTGTGTGTGTGTGTGTGTGGGGTGGGGGGGTGGGGTGGGATATACACGATAAATCCTTATAATCAAAGACCTAAATGCGGTCTGTCAGACACTACTGAGAAGTAGATCTTGTGTAGCATGCTCACACTATGGTGGTTTCCTCCCTTTCTCCCACCATCAGTATTCCAAGTGTCTCTCGCCTATTTTGCCTCACTTGCACCCGTGTCCAGGTTGTCCAGTACTAGTGGCAGTCCAGTGATAACTCAGAGGCCTCCCTACCTACCCCCAGACTGAAAATCCATGGAGATGTGAGAAGTTGCTTTGAGCTTTTTTGCTGTTAAAGCTTTTTTTTTTGGTTCTTTCCTTTTTCCCCGTTACGGTTTTCCTTATCCGAAGAGGCGCTGGTGACTCTCTTGTGTGTTTCTGCTGCCGATGATCTCCTCTTTCGCTTTAACGTGGCTGCCACCATCAGTCAGTCAGTACTCTTTTCGGTAACAAAGAGTAGCACCCCCCCCCCTCCCCAAGTATTACCCCTCACTTAATCGTACTTGGAGGTTTGTGCCAAGCACATTGTGAATGCAAAAAGAAAACCGATGAACTAGCAAGATTTGAACTGCATGTTGTATATGTTGGAATGAAAGAAATAAAAAGATAGAACAACGAAGTTGAAATGATTGGCAGTGCAGTGTAAAACACACACGATTTTGATGTAACCTGTAATTAACTATGGCTGAGTTGTTCAGTTATCTGTGGCCAATGTTTTTATGTTGCTAACGGTGAGCTCTAACAGTTTTTATGTTTTATCATTACTTTGTTTGTGATGTGAAGGAGAATGCCAATTGAAGTATTTTTCAAAATGCCAAAATAAAGAACAACAAAAGCATAACTGCTGGTGTTCATGTGTTGTGTTTTGAGTGCTGGTCTTTTGTATTGTCATAACTTAAAAGTGTTGTTCAGAGACTGTATTTCAGTTAATGATCTAGTTTGATTGATTTAAACCATATTAACCCCCGGGTAAGACTATACTCAAGAGCCATGTAGTAAAATATTTTGAAATTACAGTTTTCGAAAAATAAAATGGTTACAAAGGAGTATAGCTTAGGCGAAGAAGACATTTGCCTTCATTTTGTCTTTTGATGCCATACCTGTGGAAGCTTGTGCGTTCTGAAGAGCACTGTGACCTTCCCTGGATACCGAAACTGAACAAAGCTCATCTCGCCATCTGGAATCGCCGTCAGAAAGCGAAAGTTGATATTACATTATCTATTACATAACTAATTGTACAGGAAGCTGCAAACTGCACTATGATTTTATAGTTAATTCTGACAGTTGTCCGTAGCCTACGGTCATTAGAACAAAATCTTTCTGTTGGCCTACATCCTTCCTTGGATGTTTCTGTTTGTCTGTTTCAAGTCAGACCGTTATGCACAGTCATTCAACACTGGGTGGATATGAGGTTAGCATATGACTCAGCCACACTGGCGCAGACTAAAGACCCAATGATTGTGATATCTGGTATCCCATTTTTATGACTCATCGCGCCCCTTGACCTGAAACGACCCAGCAATCTGCATGAACCTATATGGCCTGCATACCGGGCACCTTGCTTTTTATTCCACTTACTACCGTGTGTTTGATTAACTTTAAAATACTAATCAAAACCAGTCATGTCCACAGAAGCCACAGTTTTACTCCACATCCGACAGCATCACCACGGAGGCGCTTCTAAATCATTTCTTTCTGGTAAAAATGGGTTCTGACCAACTCAGTATCCCTTCTGGACGGAGTCGACCTCTTGACAGTCGTCTACGCCTACCCCTAGTCAGTATGCGCCCAGGCCAACGTCAGTATTTGGACTGCCACTCTGAAGATGGCGGAGGCTGCGACGGTTCCCCAGCACCGCTTCTACTGTCACTGCTGCAAAGCTGAAATCGATCCAAAACTCCCGGTGAGTTCATTAACTGCTTTTGATTGTGCCCAGGAGTGCGCCGTCGCTGCAGTGATATCCCCTCAACTATAAATGATTTACAAAGAATTAATAGATCCGTTATTTCCCAATCAAAGTGCTACGCAAGATAGTACGCTGTCTAAAACTTATAAATCCTACTTGTTTATGTCATTGTAACAGTAGGGATAATCGTATTTAGGCGAGCGTGTTCTTTGAAAACTTGCTATGAAGGCTAACATGTTGCCCTATTCGAACGGCACAGAACGAGTGTTCCAAGTTTAGGGTTTACGCTGTTGCCATATTTAGTTAGCGCGAGGGCACGTTGTAAGCGACTGGGGAGAGCCCGTGAGATTGGCAGCCACGGCGTGTCGGTAAAGAGCCGAGAGAACCACTCTGCAGATTAACGCCCACCTTCGAGTGAACAGCTGACGCATGTTTAGTAACATAGAGGCACACGTGCTGGAGCTGATGTAACCACTTATGACTAAAGAGCACACACAATTACCAAGAGGATTTTCACATTTCGTACCCTTTCTAACGTAAAATTACTGCAATGATGCAAACTAATCCCAGATTACATCGCACTATTGGTTGTCTGATGTGTAATGTAATATTTTATGTGTCCTTCTGTATTCTTCATGTTGTTTACTTGTTCTGTTGGTGTGTGTATCTGGTTGTGCTGGATATCTGGGCACTTTTATTAATAAATGATCAATATAAATTGATGTTGTTTCCTACCTACTTATTTGAGAAAACAAATGTAGTAGTTTGCATCAGGACAGGTTAGCTCCAAGGTTAAATAAAAGTAGGCTATAAATAAAAGTCAAGCATAGTTTTTGTTTCGTATATGTTGCCTTTAACCTTACCTGACTATGATGTATACATATTTGCTTGCAGGAGTTTGTATGTCCCACGTGTGAGTCTGGATTTATTGAGGAAGTAACAGAAGGGACAAGGTGAGTGTCAGCTTTCAGCAGGCTTAGGAAAGTGGGGTGAATTAGAGGTGTGACCAGAGTGCCATGTGTGGGTGGGCATTTGGCTCAGCTGTGGGGGCAAAATTACTGGAATTTTTTTGGGGATGGACAGAGAATTGTTCAGGGTGGGCAGGGCTTATCCCTGAGGGGGGCATTGCCCACCCCAGCCCACCACTTTTATATCCTGGTATAGCCTACCTGAATGGCTACTTTACTGTACTGAAGTCATATTGAGTCTGGTCTTCTTTGGTCTGTAATATATTATTTACAACTACAGTAACTGTATGTATGAATTAGTATACAGGTAAATTGGTCTATTTACTGGGAGCAAGCAGAGCTTAGGGTCAGGGCAAAATGGCCCCTTTTGACACCTGGGGCAGCTGTAGTTAGGGAGTTGGTCTTGCAATCGGAAGGTTGCTGGTTCGAATCCCACCCTACCCATGGTTGAGATGCACTTGAGCAAGGCATCTAACCCCCACACTGCTCCAGGGACTGTAACTGAAATATCTGTAAGTCACTCTGGATAAGAGCGTCAGCTAAGTGTAATGTAATGTAATGTAACCTGTACAGGGTGACAACTGGGGTATTCCAACTTCGGTATTGCCCTGTCCTTAGTAAAGAAAAAAAGACTGGATATGTTAGTGTGCTGGTTGTTTTGGTAATCCCTTTATCTGTTGATATTATTACAAGGGAGCAGCATGTAGATTATTGTAGAATAAATTAAAATAATGTTCCTATGAATAAATACAGAAAACACATCAATGTGAGATTTTGTCCCACTGTCTCAGAGGTAGGCTGCAATATATGTACTAGGCAGCAAGAGTTGCATCCTGCCTTTTTAACAGCAACAGGTCCTGTTTTACTAGGATATTATAACTGATTTTATAACTGAAATTATAACTGATTTATTACTCTTAGCAATCTAATCCTCTTTTCTGATTGGCTGATGAGGTGGGCATTAGCTTCCTTAAGCTGGCTACCTTTGGCATAGATCTCAAAAGGAAAGTACAATTGGTAAGAGGGGTATGTCCAAGACTGATTGAAACTTGAGGTAGTTTCTGTCAAGTATCACATTTTTAGTCTAAACCAAAAGTCACAAATGAATTGGGCTCCATGATATGATATGATGATTCAGACCATGGGCTTTTAGAAGGGCCTTAGTAACAAAAAGTGCAAACAAAAAATGTTTTAGTCATTGCATTTTTACAAGCTCCTTGGTGGCTTAGATCTTTGGCACAGTAAGCAGTAATTGTAAAGTAAGACCAAACCAAAAGAGAAAAAAATCATATAATTTTATTTTTTCATACATTTATTCACTCATTCATCATATCTCTAAGCAGTGCTAATGTAATATATTTGTTATCACTATTGTTTCCTTACTTTTTAATTGTAGTCTTTTGGAAACTGGGGACACCACTGCAGGCAACGATGATGTCGGCTCCCAGTTTACAGAGGTACGGGCCCGTTCTTCTGCTCCTCTTCCTGACTCTCCTCCCACAGACATTCTTCATGTACCCTTTGTGTTGCGTGCCCCCTAGTGCATTCCTCAGGGTGGCTATGTCTTATGCCTCCACTCAGCCTTCTGACCCCCCCCAAATATCTTTTGTCTTGTCAGCTGTGGCAGCTGTTGTTCATGGAGCGGTCTGCCCTCCTTGACGACCCCCCCAGTGCAGAGGCTCTGCCCCCCGGCAGTGGGGGCACCGGCGGTCTGGGCGGTCAGGGAGAGGGAGCCGGGCGGGGCACGACCCAGGTGCAGACGCCGCCCCCCACACCTTCAGAACCAGAACATCCAGCTCAGCAGGGCGCGCATGAGAGGACACAGGCCCGACCGGAGAGGGGGCCAGCGGTGGAAGGGTGGGTGGACATTTGTGAAGTTGTGTGTTGCTCAGCTTCTGTAAAGCAAGGTGCTACAACACCAGTGATGCTGGAACTACCAGTACCTACAGGTGTTTGTATGTTGGGTATACAATTACAAGTATGTACAGCATGAACAGTATAACAGTAGAATAGTATACACTGTCAGAAATAGGGGGACAGTAGTGGTACGAATCTGTGTCTTAAGGTACAATAAGTATTTATGTACCCCAAAAGGCTAATATTTGGACCTTAAGGTACTGATGTGTACCTATTCAGCCTATTCAGGAGAAGGTACAAACTAGTTGTAAAGCAGTGGTTTAAAGGTACAGTTATGTGCCTTTGAGGATACTGCCCTGTGACAAGCCTTTGTACCCCTAAAAGTACAATTCTGTACCTTTTTTCTGAGAGTGTAATAACGGTGTAATAAATTTGCCGTCACTGTATTTTAATTTGACATACTTCTAGATCACTTTTTTGGGTACTGTGCAGGTGCTGGTTCAGTGTGAAATATCATTAGGAGCTGCTGTTTTCTGCAGTTGGACTTGATGTTCTCTAAAAGAGAGTGCGTGCGTCATGACAAGAGTTAGGTATCGAAACAGAGAGATGTAGCGACAGGTTTTGCTTGTTTCCGGAGCAACTAAGGCCAGCAGAAGTCTCGCACAGTCAAATCCGCCACCCACACAAACAAACTCTGCAGGCCAAAATGACTTAGTGTTTTGGAGATATCTCCGGGTCATGTATTCACCCTTTATTATTGACTCTTAAAAATCTTTGATTGACTCTTAAAATTATTGATTTCTAAAATTCCTCATACCTTTTATTTAAAAAGAAACTAAAAGTTGTGTAAAATGTTAGGCTGAGATTAAGACTCGAAGAC
The DNA here is from genome assembly GCA_027475355.1 of Coilia nasus. Lineage (NCBI taxonomy): Eukaryota > Metazoa > Chordata > Actinopteri > Clupeiformes > Engraulidae > Coilia > Coilia nasus. The sequence goes on from CM050201.1 coordinate 26,131,346, forward strand.
ACTAAACAGCATTGTCTTTGCAGCCTGTAGAACTGATCTAAAACTCATTGAAATCTTTTCAAAACTCTGGATGTTCCCAATGGTGTTTATATACTCTTACTGTAGAGAAGACACAAACTTACAGGTAGAACAAAATATTCATTGTGAAACACATATTGTAGATTCATGTCTCCCTTCTCATACTTTATCATGATCAGCTCACTGGTATCTGTGATGCTAATCTCTCAGTGAAGCACTCTGGTGAAAAGTGTTAGTGTGCTTAGACCAGTGCATGACTAGAATTACTTACTGGCTAACCTAATCTCTCTTTCACATCAAGGATTGTACAGCAGTTTCTGGCTGGCTTGTTTTCCAACAACGGAAACTCAAGTTCTGCGCCATCATCATGGTATGTGCTTACTGGTCATTACACAAGTGGGCTTTTGACATTTTGAAGTGATGGTAATTTTAGCTTGTATAAAGTTAGCACCTGATTAAAATGAAACAAAATCACTGGCTTTTCTGTTTTGGTTGTACATGTAGTGGTTTGAGGTCTTGGCATAAAACAGAACAGAACATTAGACAAATCTAGAAACTGTTCTCATTTATTTGTGTTACTCTTGTACCAGACCTCGACAGAAGAAGTACAAAGTGTTATGTTAGTATCTGTAACTATAAATGTTTAATATGTTGTTCTGTCCCATCGTGACTGACTCCTAATCTGTGCATTAAAATACACAGAGCTAAACAAAAGATTGATTCTTCAGTGTCAGCTGCATGTAAGCATTCCCATAGTGTAAAATTTTGAGTTAGTAGAGATATTTTATTCATTCGAAGGGAAATTAAGGTGTTAAATCATACTAATGTTAAACACCTGCATCCTTACATTATCAACCACTGTAGTTAAATCGCCGTCACTAAAATACATGAAGTAGACCCTCAGATGAATTGAGGAGCTACCACAGAGCAGGTTTGGGCAGAGCTGCAATATAACCAACTCCCTTTTTAAGTATATCTGCTTCTGGCCAGATTGCCATCGCCCCTTTCAGCAGCGGCCTGTTTGGCGACCACAGACGTGCGGTTGGCAGCGTGTTTCTGGGTGGTGGACCTTTCTCAGTAAACGCTTGTGACAGTTGTGCTGGGGAAAACCCCCGTAGCATCTGGAGCGCATCACCACACCCTGCTCTCTTACCCACTCCCTCACCAGAGCTTAACTGTTGTTATGTAAGAGCGAAGTGCCCTTGTCCCGTGTGTGTGTGCTACCTCGTAAAAGCATAGTTGAAGCGTGGGACTGCTTTTACTGACCGCTGAGGGACTTAACAGTGGGGTGATAAGGGCTGCAAGATTATGGAAAAAAAGGTTTAATCTGTATATATCTAAACATATTATAATTATTTTGTTCAAAAATGAAATCACTACTATTTACATTTTTATTCATTAAATATGGAAATCTTGCCCTTATTTCCATCACCCCTGCCCACCAAAAACAAAGTTTCAACTGAGAATATCCTTGCATTTGGATATTTCCCACCATTGAAATTGCCTCTTTGTGGTGGGTGTAAACGTTCAGTAATCAACCCAAAATAAAAGCTTTAGCCTACTTGCAAAATGAAACATGACACCACATTGTTTTGTTTGACAATGTTTATGTTATTTTTTTAGATTGTTGGAAAGAATAATTGTAATCACCAATAAAATTAATTTAACTGCCCAAGTGGTGGTATTTTATTTAATTTAATCTAATTTAATTAGCTGGGATGCGTTTCCCAACACCATAGTTGCTAACCAGTTAGCAACTTAGTTGGTTGGCAATGGGAAATTGCATTGCAACCAACAAAGTAGCTAACTTAGTTAGCAACTACGGTTTTGGGAAACGGACCCCTGGACGTTTGTCGCTTAGATGATTTCCACAACATTTTGTCGTTGCCATCCCACAGCAGCTGTCACTTACTGGCCCTTGGTGTCTGCCTCGTTTCCTGAGTAACGGATCATAATCACAGCTTCAAATCTTGTCGTGTCTGATAGGTCTCTACACTCCAACCCAGGGGACTATGCTTGGGGACAAGGAGGCTTAGACACAGTCATTACACAGGTGGGTCCCCATTAGGTAGGTCCCCACCTGTTTACCCTCGAGTAGATACTGTAGGTTATGACATGCATTGTTGAGATCCAACCATAGACTGTATATATGGCCTTTGACCCAGTTTCAATGCATGTGCAGTTCTGCCCAAGAAAACAGTATTGTGTTTTTCTTTCTATATAGTGACATGACCTGTGAATTCATACTTTAAAGGCTTTAAATTCGAGACTTATAAATTCAGTGTTCCATGGAATGTGTACTTTGTATGACTGGAAACTGATGGATAGAAAAGGTACCCTACAGCCTTGTGTATTTTTAATTACTGCTTTCAAACCCTTTGCCATAAACTTGCATCAGAAAAGTATAATGTTGACAACTAGCTAAGCATTTTAATTGTCTTGTTAAAAACCATACAGAACTTGTCATCCTGATGGCAATGATATGTTCATTAAAAACAAAACAAGGGTGCCGCACACTCTGGCTCTGCTTACTGATTTTGGTTAAGGAAACAATAAGATTGTAAAATCTGAAGAAAGCCACAGGCGGCCAAAACATCATTGTTTCTTTAATAAAATCAGTGTACGGAGCCAGAGGGTGTGGCGCCTTTATTATTTTTAAGTTACACCAGTAGCCAGCACCATAAAAAAAAGCATTCTTTGGTGGGCGTTATTTATTTTTGTTAATAAATGATGTGAACACACATTGGACAGACGGAGTTTAGTGCTTCCCATCATTCCTGTGCTGTTAGTTGTTAGGTCAATTAGAGAGCACCGGCCCACCGCCTGCCGAGAAAGAGATGATCTCATCGCTCCCCACCGTAGCCGTTTCTCAGGAACAGGCCGGTGAGTCCCCATGCTGCCTTTGGCACCCAGACAAACACATACACACACATACACACACACACACACACACACACAAACACACACATGCGCATATGCATACGGACGCACATACACACACATGCCTATACGCGCACACATACACATAAACACACACACACACACACACACACACACATATATGTGTACACACACACACACACATACACACACACACACACACACACACACACACACACACACACACACACACAAACACCCACACACATTGTGTAGTCTTCACTGTGTATACTAAAAAATCACAATGTTTTTTGGGCCTAAATGCCACATGGCATTTTCATAAGTAGGTGTCAGATGATTGGGAAGGTAACTGCAACACCTCTGTCAGTAAAATGTGTATGGTTCAGCATTTGACATAAATTAGTTTCTTTGTTCTCACGTTCATGTTTCATACCAGCGTAATGACATACTCTTGTTGGCAGCATGCATTGGCTGATATATGAAATCATTACTAAGACAGGAAAATTTATTGGTCTCCCGTCCGTTCCCTATAAACCTTATTTTTCTCCATATTTGTGTGTCCTTCTGTGTCGCTGTTTCCACCCGTGTCTCCCACGGGCCAGCATGCCGACTGGAGTGCCCGGTGTGCCGCGAGGAGTACGCGGCCAACGAGTGCGTCCGACAGCTACCCTGCCAGCATTACTTCCATAGTGACTGCATCGTGCCATGGCTACAGCTGGTAAGGGGGGGATGACACAGCAACATAAAAGGCCATGTCAGAAATGTTCAGTCAGTCACTATTTATGGCCCAGACAAATAGAATGCTGTTTTCTGATTGGCTGGTGGGTTTCAACTATGGGAAGTAGTTCTAAAATTGTAGCATAAAGTTTAGGCACTGTTCCATATCAATGCCCCATAAAATGGTAACTATAACAACCATATAGGCTAATTTAAAGTTTTTTTTTATCTGCTCTACTTTTTAGCAACAGGTTGCATTGAACAACAGACAATGATTCCTAATTGTAAAGAAACTATAGAATAATTTGAATGTTTTCTAAATTCTTGAGTGTGGTAACAGGGCCGTAAGTGGGATAACAGCCGTCGAGGCATGCATTTCAATTCGGAAATCAACTTGGCAGAGCTTCATGTGGGGATGTTATTTGGCTTCACCAGCGTTGATTGGTACCATGGAAATGCCCGCCTTGAAGGCTGTTATCCTTTGCATAGTGCAGTATACAGGATCTAAGTTGCACTGCATTGTTTGATATCCTACGTAGCGTACTAGTGAATGAGTGAACATTTTGGATTTGGCCAAAGTCTATCTTAGACCCACCTGTAGTTTGGCCCATTCAGTTAATGTGTACAGTGCTGGTGTTTTGTACAGATACACGTTGTGATAAACAGAGGTGAAGATCTCGGCTTCAGAAAATAAAAAAATCCCTGCTATGCACTTCGTACCTGTGCACTTCACACAGGTGATTTTACTGATCAGCTGATGTGCCTATCTGATGGCTTGTGTGCTTATTAGGATCAGCTGGTTGGGAAAATGGTTGGATCAGGTATGTGGCCGGGTTTTCAGCTTTCTAAAGCTGGTGTCTCCACCTTTCGAGCTAAATATACACGCTATTAAACAGCCATACAGTGGTTAAAGCAGTCGTGGACTTTTGAGTAAATCTGGATTGTGTTTGTGTTTTTCATATAGACAAGTTATGATAAACATGTGCGCTATAAAACAGTCATACGGTAACAGTATAGCAGTCGTGTTGTTAATCTTTTATGGATCTTGTTTGAACAATTGTGTGTGTTTTGTGTTGGTGTTTTCATACAGGTATACATGTGATAAACATGCAAGCTATAATTAAGATACTATAGCAGTTGTGTTGTTAATGTGTTATACATCCTGTTTAGCCAATTTAGTAGATCTGGGCTCTGTAACCAGAATGGTAATGACCAAGTTGAAATGTGTTACTAAAGACTCTGTAGTGTTGTAGTAATGTTGTAGTAATGTTGTAATGTTGTAGTTACCTTTTTTGGTAATTCAAAGTGAGTCATTCCACTGTTGGTACGGTGACCGCTAAAGGGTTACCATACAGACTGTAAAAAAGACACTATAGCAGTTGTGTTATTACGGACGGTGCCTTTTCCTCCTGTGTGTGCCGTGTATAGCATGACACATGTCCAGTGTGTCGGAAGAGTCTGAACGGGGAGGACTATAGTTTACAGCCACCACATCACGCCCAGAGCCTGGTGCCGGAGCCCAGCCCCGTCACAGCTGAGCCCCAGGGAGGAGCAGCACTTTGAGGGGATCCCCGCTGTCTTCTCCAGTACAGCTCAACAGCGAATGTGCTCCCAAGTATTTAAAACACTTTGTTTGTGATCAACAATTTTTATTGATCAATGTAAAAAATCAAAAGAAAACTGTACACAACAGGGAAAGAGGGCTCATAAAATCAGAAACAAACTTTGCAGATGTACAGTTGTCAAAATCAAACAAAAAAAACTGACAGACAAAATCAGACAGTTTTTCAGAGAGGTCTTCTAAAGTAATGTTCCAAGAGGTAATGGTATGGGGTTTAGCTTTAGTATTTGAAACACTTTTCAAGTTTGCACATTTGGGTATCCCGTAGTTGTTCTATTAACATCACATTTATTCAGAACACTGTAGGTGACCACACTTTGAAAATGCCTCTTTTGATAGAACTCAAGTAACGTGTAAAGTTCTACAGAGATGTATTTCTCTTTTCTCTGTGCTCCCTCTCTCAGCCCTTAGTCATTGTGTCTCCCTCTGTTTCATGCCTGTGTGTAGCTCAGCAGATGGACCCACACTTATCCATCCTTTTCTTTCCTTTCACTCTTTATCCGTCTTTTCCTCTCTCCTCTCTCTCCCGCTCTGTAGCCCCCCCCCCCCCCCCCCCCCCCCCCCCCCCCCCCAAACTCCCAGGAGACCCGTTGCTGTGGATCTCGATGCTTTTTAGAACTTCCACCACATCTGTGCAAGATCTTCTGTAGGCTATTGAGTGCGCAGGCCATTAACAGGAAGCGAGAATTTTTATTTCAGTGCCAAAAAACAGAAAACACTATAGGGTACTCTATTATTGGGTTGAGAGGGAAATGTGGGATAGATCACTAAAGTCAGTGTTGCATTGTGTTTTCTTTTATTTTTAGTTTTGGCTCTGTCTCCTCCATCCCTGGCTGTTTCTCTCAGGTTTATGAACAGAGCTGGATTTGGACTCTCTGAACACAGCTCTCTGGGTCTGGGGGCCTGCCCTGTCAGCACCTCACCATGAAGACCATCACTATTTCTTCATGGCTTCTTTTGTTGTTGTTGTTGTTTGTGTTATTTTGTTTTTAATCTGTGACTGACCTTAGTGGCTGTTTCATATCCATAATGTGTGGTTGTTTACCGTTTGCCTGTCAAGGCAATCCCGAGTGGAAATTAAGATTATTTTAGTACCCCAAGACTGGGCTCCTTTAAAATTCTGTGATTCTATCATTTGGTGTGCTAAGTCTCCCTCTGTTACACTCACTTGCCTATCAGTTTTTGTTTTTTTGGCTGTGCCATTCTTTCAACCCCTAAAGATACTTACATTATGCTGGCATCTTTAAGTTAGCGTTGCAGTGGATCGATATTTCTTCTAACAGAACACTCGACATGCTCTCAAGTTTAGTTCTGTCCATTGTCACTAATCTAAAGGAAAGTATGTGTAGGCATATCAATGCACGCTGACAGAAAAGATGCCTTTAGTAAATGTCTGTACCATGGATTTTTCACAGCAAGTTTAAGATAGAAAAGATGCCTTTAGTAAGCATCCGTATCATGGATTTTTCACAGCAAGTGACTGGACAACGCAAGATGTTTTAACATTGGATTTGCTACATTGAGTTACTTGTTTTTCTATTTGTATATACATGTATATGTATATAAATAAATGTCTACACATGTGTAGGTATAATTATAATACAAGACATGAAATCAGATATCTGAAACTAAATTAAAAAAATAAATAACTAAACAAATTAACTTAAAACCAAACAGTTGTGTGATTGTCTATCCATGTTTTCCTTCAGGGTATCTTTGATACGATGAGAAAACTGGTAGTTGGTTGTCAATCTGGCGCAGCAAACAAGTGGTTACTGCTGTATATTTACAATAGGTTACAACAAATGCAATATAACAAAATACAATGATTAGTCATTTATTTATCGATTGATTTAATCATGTTTTGCCATTGGATATCAGATATTAACGTGTCTTAGAATAACACCTTGCTAAATAATTAAAAATATAATGACCTCAGCCTATTGCATATCTTGAGGTTCCTAAATATTTCAGGAATATTAATGTCATAAATGTCCATATATAGGCTGTGCGAATCCACTGATTGTTCTTCTGTCCCGCCTTTTCATACAAGGAACCAATAACATGCATAAACTGTTATGCACAAGGGAAACAGGCAAATCAAACACAAGGCTTTCGTACAATTTCCCACTTAGCTCGTTATGATTGGATTCTATCTACTTCACAGACACTTGAACATCCCGCCTCTCTGCAACAATTCCCACGGGAGTCTAGATTCTTCACTGTGGGGTAAACACTGCCACGAGCGCACGAAAACACCAAGGCGCGTTTTTTTTTTCGCCCAGAAAAGGTTTCAGCTGGATTGTGGCGGTTGTGTGGGTGACCATTCGAATACAGATCAAAAATTACTGTCGAATCGAAACTGAAATTTTCATAACATCGTTTTATACAACATCACATCCTGGGTTTTAACATTGTTATAAGAAACACAAACATCTCATGTGGGCAAATGGGAAAACGGGAGAAAGTGGTATACACTATACGCCACATGCCCTCCTCCCTCCTCTCTCGGTCCTCCTCCCCTCTCTCACAGTCTCCCTCCCTCCCCTCCCGCTCTGTGACGGAGAGAATGCCCGTGTTGTACTGACAGAAACGTTACGGGCTTAGCAGGCATGGAGGCCCGATTAATGAGAGAGGCCCATTCCGACACGTCCAAGCTCGACTAACACAGTCCCGGAGAAGGGTTCCGGCGACATTTTTGGATACGACGGATAACAACCGCTGTAAAGGAAAAGAAGGAGTGGGAGAAGAAATACATGGAGAGATCCATTTCGGGTCTCTGTTGATTCAACGCAGCCGCCATTTTGTTGACAGTTCGTGTTTTTTTAATAACCTATCCAACGCTATTATCTGAATATTATTTTACTTAAAATCAGTCCTTGTGAATGTCTTATATAGCATATCTGTTTTATTACCGTTCTTTTATTGACTAGACGAGAGTGCATACTTTGCAAAGGGAACAAGCTAGCCAGTTGCAGCACACTGCTTCGTTAGCCGAGAGGGCTGTACACAGTTAGCATGTAGCTAACCGTTGCATCTGTGGATATGACAGGACAGATTATTCGTTTACCTTACGGGTTTGTCTGGTGTAATTATCTTGTTATAACGACAACGTGGCCATTGTAATTAGAAAGTCTGACATTACCATTCTCCAGGATGTACTGCGTTCAGCCACGTTACCAGAGAACCAACATAAGTTACACCTAGCAATCCAATCCTGAAAAATGATAGGCAGTTAGCAAGCTAGACAGAAACGCACTGGATACAATGTAGCACCAGTGTATTATTGAGGTCTAGCTTGCTACAAAATAAACATATCCCTTCAATGAATGAATTGTGTCAAGCCAACGACATGGGCAGCGTGCATGGGACATTCTGTAATGCCTACACATTATAAAACACTCTTCGATGGCGGGAGAGTTTAACGTTATTTAACATTGCAATAGTGACCACTGTCTTCTCAATTTGCTCTTTCTGGGTAGCAACCTGGCTAGCTAGCGTACGTATCCCACTATTAGGACGTTGGATGGGGTCACTTCTGTGATAGGCTTGGTAGCTTGCTAGCAGGTTTGAAGTCTAGATAACAGCGCTTTGTTGCGTTATATTTACACATTGTTAACATTTCGATAGGTAAGGAAAAGTATGATGGAATGGACCGTGTTGGATTTTCCTTGTTATTTTGACATTTTTCTTTTATCTTATTTTTTCCCCGGCAAATCAGCACTTGCAACAAAAATACCGTGGCCACCATGTTAATACACACGAAGGGAGGATTTTGATCCAAATAATGTGAGCTCCGCTTTTGGACCACTATTAAGGTGAGTTGCCATGATGGCTATTATGCTGTTATCGAACCATTTTGAAGCTCTGTCTGGCTTTTGCTGACTCCTCGTCTTTCGGGTGATAGGACAGTGTAGTACAAGACTATGTCTGTTTGATCATATTTTCTAAAGAAGTAACGGCTTGGTGAAGGGAGAGCTTCGCTTCTGGAGAGCTGTGTGTTCTAAGGTCTGTAAATCTTGCATCAGTAGGCTACTAATGGTATGAGGCTATCAAAACGTTTGACGGGGACATGGTTTGTGAAATCATTCGGCAGGTGTAAACAGCTGGGTAAATCCCCTAGTTCTTTCAGTTATGCTAATATTGGGATAACGGTCTTTGGGAAGTTAAAGAAAATCTATCGCCAGTATTTTCGTTGTGAGTTGTCCGTTCAAGTATGTACGCGAATTGTAGTTTTTGAAACAGACATGTTTGAAGAGTGAAAGCGTTTTGCCTAGTTCTTCACGTTTTATGTATTTTTTGTCCACCGAGACACGTCGATCATCCTCAGATAACCCTAGTTTCGGCATAGTTTACAGCGTGCACATATGACATGTATGTTAAGACTTGGACTGGTTCAAATGAGACCATATGTGAGTACTAAACAAGTCGCTGAATAACTAAGTGAACCTGTCTGGGGACTGCAGGACACCTTTGAACTCTGACCTACAACAGCACGTGGGCTGTCTCATGTCAGGAAATAACGCATTAACTCATCGAATGCTCAGAGTAGAATTCTCAAACGTTGCTGGGAAAGACAAATGTTACTTCTGGATCGCCCACTTTAAGCATAATGCTGTCAAACATTTCTATTCAGCGTTTGGATAGCCACCTATGCGCACATAAGGAATTTTACCTGACTTAATTGTGTTTTGAGGTCACTCTTTGATATGGTATTTTGTCTGACAGACATTTGTACTAAATGAATGAGTTGGAGATACAAAGGAGACGGAAGGGCACAACTGTTGTGTGTGAGCGCGCGCCTCGGATAGCTTGCGTGTCTATAAATTCAGCAGTTATTAACAACGTGAGCAAAAATGTACTGGAGGGGAGGGGGCACACGAAGTTGTTTACTATGTCTATATATTCATCCTCTTACTCCCACCATGTCCCTTTCTTTCTTTCTCGGCCATACACTCATCAGAGAATGTTATTTACAACTAAAAAGTATGCCTATAACAACAGTACACAGCCACTGTTTGCCCTTGTGTTCATTTTACAGAGGAGAGTCTTTTGATCAATTGTATATGTTAATTGTCATTAAAGTTCTCAATTTTTTTCTGTCTTACTTGTCACGAGTTGAAAAAAGTATAGAAAGTGTTATAACAAACATGAGACCTTTATGCAGCATACATACAGAATGAATTTTTTGTTTGTCATGCTTTGTAAACTCCCTGAGTGAATAACAGATTGATTTGGAAATAAACATGAGGCAGCCATGCTTGGCCATCTTAAATACATCTGAAAACCTTTCAAACAGCTCAGAGGTAGCAGACTAAAAGGAATGTGCACATGAAGAAGAACGGAGCGAACGATTGGAGTCAGAGTGATGAGTCAGATGAAAACCTCAGCTGCTCGAATCTGGTGTGTGTGTGATAAGACCACATGCAGAGCAAGCGAGAGAGAAAAGAGACACAGAGGAGTGCGAGAGAAAGAGAGAGAGGGAGACAGAGAGAGAGAAAGAGAGAGTGTGGAGTGCAGAGTGCAACTCTGACACCTCTGTGTTGTGCCTCTCCGGGCGTGAGTGTGTGAGCATGTGTGTGAGCATGTGTGTTTGTGTGAGCATGTGTGTGTGCGTGAGTGTGTGTGTGTTGCTCGGCTGTGCACAGTACCGTGCGCTGTAGAACAACACGGAGAGGAAATAGGGGAATGATTGTCACTCGGGGAGGGACGGACAGGGGATAGTGAGAGGGAGAGAGAGAGAGAGAGGGAGGGAGCGCTCTGGAGAAAATGTGTTTTCGATTAGAAGGCGCACAGTGACTCTAGTCTGACTGCTGTTCTTACAGCCCTCAGAGGGAGAAGGAAAGAGAGAGAGAGAGAGAGAGAAACAGCAGAAAGAGATGGAGTGAGTGTGTGTTTGTGGGAGAGAGAGGGGGGAAGAAAAAGAGAGGGGGATTGATGTAGTTAGGGGAAAACGAGGGAGGTGTGAGTAAATGTGGTATGTGGGAGGAGGGGAGGGGAGGGAGGGGAGGGAGAGCGCGAGCTAGAAAGGGGGGTTTGAAGTGAAATGGGGTGAATAATTGTAGTAAACACAGAAAAGAGGGCGTGGGGGAAACGCAGCGCAGCGCAAATCAGAGTGTGGACCCTTTGCTTACGGCGCAGATAGATTTCACACTAAATGGCTCCCTTTTTCCTCAGTAGGCTTGGCATTCCCTCTACCCAGCTGTCACGTTTAATTGTACGGTGCCCCGACGTGCCTGTGCTCTTACTAGCAGGCCTGTCTGGTATCATCTTCTGGTAAAACTGTCCTCTTTACCGTCTTTCTGTAGCTTTCTTTTATCTTTTTTTTTTTACTGTCACAATCTCTCCTATTACTTTCCTTTGGTCATTCACTCCGTGGATCTCTTCTTCCTTATCTGCTTGTTGTTTCACTGTCTTGGTTTCAGTTTCTCTCTCTGTTTCTCTGTCTGTCCTCTTCTGCCTTATGTGCTCCTTCTCTCTCTCTCTCTCTCTCTCTCTCTCTCTCTTTCTCTCTTTCTCTCTCTATCTGTCTCTCCGTCCCTCTCCTAATGCCTCTGTCCCTCACTCACTCACTCTCTCTCCCTCTCCCTTTCTCTCCCTGTCCTCATACCTCTGTCTCTCACTCACTCACTCTCTCCCTCTCCCTTTCTCTATCTCTCTCTCTCTTTCCTCATAGCTCTGTCCCTCTCTCTCTCTCTCTCTCTCTCTCTCTCCTCATACCTCTGTCCCTCCCTCACTCAGTCACTCACTGTCTCTCTGTAGTTGCCTAGCTCTCCCTCTGTGCCTCCCGCGTTGTGATTGGCTGAGCTGGAGGGCTTGGGAAGGCAGCCGTATCCGTTGTCTCCCAGTGGGGTTTGCTGTGCTGAGGTCACTGCACTGAACCGCCTGGCGGTGACTTCACTCACAGAAAGCACCTGCTCTGGGCAAACCCCGCATTAAATCACTCGCTGCAGCCCAGGAGGACGTCGGGAGAGCTAGGGCCAGGGCGAGAGACAGCACGACGGCGTGAGGGCGAGAGAGGACAAGAGGAAGAGCGGGGAGTCGGAAGGCTTTACTCCCCGGCGTGCTCCCCCCCTGTTTTCCCTCGGCCCCCCCTTGGGAGGACAGTTAGGATCCTTAGTGGATGACGTGCTGAGCCAATTACCCTCAGCTTACACTCCCATCCAGAGTTGATGGAGAGAGCAGAGGTAGCGGTGCTTTTAACAGCCTGGCCAGCCCAGCAGTGCTTTTTGCCTGCTCCTCTCCATCTCTCAAGCCTGGCTTGCCCACCACAAACCCCCCCCCCCCCCTCTTTTTGCACAGCAGGCCTGTATAGGGGACTCAACTCTTACTCAGCCCCCCACCACCGCAGTGTAATATATAAACCACACAGCCACGGAGACCTTGGTGTGGGCAGCCAGGCCTGACAGGACTGGCTCTGAGGGATGGAGTCATGCGGCAGAGGACAGAGTAGGGAGAGTGCGGAGAGTGGAGAGCGGAGCAGGACGGAGTGCTGAGTGCTGAGTGCTGCTGCTGCTGGACGTCCAATGCTGGAGGGTTTTTCGGTCGACCCTCCAGAGAAATGGCTCCCACAAGAGCTTTTAAAGTAAAGCTGTGTTTCCGGGAACTGTAAAGACAAATGAACATCCACACACCGGAAAAACTGCCATTAAAGTTTTTATTTTTTATTTTATTTTTTTAGTACGGACGTTTCGAGCCCTGACGGCTTCTTTGGAAGTCTGAGGAAGGGCCATGAGGGATTGAAACGTCACTACTGAAACAAAAATAAAAAGGAACTCTTTAACCCTTGAATAGACACCCCCTATTATAACTTTGTTGTTACCAGAATGGCTTTGATCAGGTTGTAATGTGTTACTAAAGACTCTGTAATGTTGTAGTGATGTTGTAGTTCCGTTTTTTTTCATTCAAAGTGAGTCGTTCCATACGGTGATCGCTAAAGATCTACTAGGAGCTTTTCCGGTGTCCTAATCTTTATTTGTCTTTAGAGTTTAGTTTTTTTTCGATCCTGCAATCGATTTACATGGATGTGTGTGATTAAAACCTTGATTGCTCAACTTGGGTTTCAGGAACTGCTATGTGTCACTGCGTGGGGTAAATGGTACTATTACGCATTTATTACATAGCAGGCTAACAGTCTTTGAGTAGTTTTTCAACCTTTAAATGTTTCCAAAATTGTTTCAGTGGTTCATTAGTGGGTTATAACCGCACTAAGTAAGTGGGGAGGAGCGGACCATCTGTCTGTAGTTCTCTATGAGAACCAGTTTGGCTTGCAACCTGTAGGGCGACCGAAGACGAAAACTACTTAGTGTTGCTGTAAGGCTGTGTTTCCTGAACTGCCATGTGTTACTGAATTGGTAAATGGGGCTATTATACATTTATTACATAGCAGCCTACCAGTCTTTCAGGTTATTAACTCCCATAGTGTTTATTTATTAAGGGACCCATTTCTGCTAGGACAGACCTGGATAGTACTTTATAATAACTACTTCCTAGTAAGCTATTGCTTTTACACTATTTCTCATTAGTAAATCATTTATAAACATTTTCACAAATGTTTAAGCAGACAGAAGATGACAGATAGACAGAAAGAGAGAGAAAGCAGATAGCATAAAGACAGTCAGACATACAGACAGATTGCCAACCGACATCCAGACAGATGTGTGTCAGTATGTTTATAAATAATTTACCAATGAGAAATAATGTGAAAGCAATTGTTATGATGAACAAAGTGTTATGATGAACAAATGATGAACAAAGTGTTAAGTAAAAGTTAACAAATGCAAAATAAATGCTTATTAGGAAGTAGTTATTATAAAGTGCTAACCAGACTTGTCACAAGGTGAATTTACCAAGGCTAAATAACACCACTCCTGTCTCTCCTGTGATGTTTTCCTTCTTCAAGTCATGCTAATTTGTGTCACTTAACTTGAGCACGATTAGCAAGTTGTCCTAATGCGTGAGGTGATGTCATCCACTCTGCCGTAGATTTACCGGACAGATCGTGTTCTCAGATCAGCGGGGTGTGACTAATGCAGAGCTCTGTGCCTTTGCCTCCCCCTCTCCTCCTCCCTCTCCTTTCTCTCTTTCTTCTCTCTTTCTTCTCTCTCTTCCTACCTGTCCTTATCTCCCAGATTGAAGGTGAGAGGGCTGGACAGCCAGGAAGGCACTGTCGACTGCACAGCCGGCTAGAAGAGGATTGCCTTTTCAGATCTCTTTCACTCTCTACCCCCCCTCCCCTTCCCCTTCACTCCCCCCTCCCTCCTCCTGCTGGATCTTTACCTCCCTTCCTCCCTCCCCCAGGACTGCTGAGAGAACTCTTAACCTGACGGCCACACCCCCTCCACATCCCTCCCCCATAACACCTCCCCCGGATCCCCACCACCACCACCACCGCCACCTCCATCCGTAGCACACACACACACATGGATCAGAGGACTCAGGGGGGACCCACGACGCCACCCCCTCTCCCCGGCACAGCTCCCTCTGGCGAGCGCGAGAAGGAGGGAGTGGGCGGGAAGAAGGAGGAAGACGAGGAGAAGAGGAAGAAGGAGCGGGAGGGGGCGCAGGCGGAACCTGGCGGAGGCGCTGAGGGCACGCCGGGCGACCAATCACAGCAAGGACAGCAGTCCCCACATTTCTCGGTCAAGGAGGCCACATACTCGGAGGGCAACGTCAAGATGAAGATTGGCCTTCAAGCCAAGCGCATGAAGAAGCCCCCCAAGATCCTGGAGAACTATGTGTGCCGACCGGCCTTCCGGGCCACCGTACGGCACGCTGGAAGAGGCGGTGGAAGGGGCAGCAGGGCAGTGGGGGCAAACGACACGCCCACGACAGCCCCATCCACCACCTCCACCAATCCTGGCAGCACCCCCATGACTGGTGGCCACACGCAGAGCCCATCACATGGCAAAGAAGCGGAGAAGAGTCAGAGCGTCACCGCCAGGCCTGTCCCGCCCCCAGCGCAGACCCCTCCCCCTCAGACCCCGCCCATGTCCACGAGCCCCAT
Source organism: Coilia nasus (assembly GCA_027475355.1). NCBI lineage: Eukaryota > Metazoa > Chordata > Actinopteri > Clupeiformes > Engraulidae > Coilia > Coilia nasus. The sequence goes on from CM050201.1 coordinate 26,146,609, forward strand.
CTCTCCAGTCAATGGAAGCCCACCAGCTAAGAGGGTAAGAGAACTCAGCCCATAAAAGTTGTTTTTTTTTGCAGCAATCTGCACATTTCAAAGGTTAACAAGCTGCAGTGACAATTACAGTTTTACTGTACACATGCGTGACCCATATGTGTCTACAGCAGAAAGCTTAAAGTTGTCAGGTAGTTGGTCTGTCTTTATTATCCATCTCATCTTGCTTAAGGAACAGAGGGAAGTGAGTTTGTGGCCCTCCCCCGTCTCACGTCTTTCTGTCTTTCTCAGTGTTTCTGCCTCATTTCTCCGCCTCTTGTTTCCTGTGCGCTGCTGTCCCCGTTGCTTACTCATACTCTTTCTGTCCCCGCGCTGGCCTGGCTGAGTGTTATTGAGCCGTGCGTCTTTAGCCTGCAGGCAAAACTGGGGGATGAGCGGGCAGGGAGCCCCATCAGCGCGCTGGGATTTCAGCGAGACAAACAACACACTTACCGGAATCCTCTTTAGCAGGCACTTTTCCCCCCTTTGGACACAACTCTGCCCAGGAGAAGCACTTAGGCTGGACAGATCAAATTGAATAGGACCCAGAGCAGATTCTTGCTTGTCAACGCAAGGTGTAATTATAGAATTAGAGCACTGCCTAAATGGGTTTATCAGCCTTGTTTTGAAAGCCGGGGCCTGTGAGTAGGCGTTCATTTCATTTGTGCCCACTTCCTCACTGGCCTTTTCCTGCCTGTGGTAAATTGTAGCAATTTTTGGATGTCTAATGATGTAAAGAGAGTCAAATGTTCCCGAATGATCTAGAATGAGGTTTCTAAACTTCTCATTTTTCTCCCTCCCTCTCTTTCTCTCTCTGTCTCTCTTTCTGTCTCTCCCTCTTACACTGTTCACACAGGCTCCTCCGAAACTGGTCAGCAAGTCTGAGGGCAAGCCTGAGGGGAAGATGGTGGCTTCAACAGAGAGACCCCTCAATCTTCACCGCCCGCTGCCAGACACAAAGTTGCACTCCTCTGCCAAGAAACCTCCTCTGGCCCCACCGAACACCCTGCCTAGCCGTAGCCCGACTCCCCCGGCGCCCCCTCCACCCCCCAACCACGATCCCAAGATGGAGGCTGTCATGAAGCCTCCCCAGTTTCCGTTCGGAGACGCCCAGCGGGAGCAGGACCGAGGAGGGGTCCCGGGCTGGGGCTCGTCCACTGTCACCGAGAAGCTGGCACAGCTCATCGCCACCTGCCCCCCTTCCAAGTGCCCCAAGCAGCCCAAGGTGCGCAAGCCATCCCCCTCGGCGTCGCACAGCAACTCGGTCCCCCTCATCTCCAACCTGCAGAGGCCAGAGCGGGCCATGGCCAACAGAGCCACCTACTCCAGGATCCAGCACCTGTCCCCTCCCCTGCCGGTGTCACGACCCCCTGGCAGGCCTTACGGTTCTCGCAACAAAGACAGCGTCATGGACAAGTTGAGCTCTGCCCCTCGAAAGGAGGAGACAGATGGTGGGTTTAAGGGCCTCACCAGCAGCAGCAGCAGCAGCAGCTGTACGTCCACAGCAACCACCACCACCACGGCCACCAGCTCTGCCCTTCAGTACGGCAACAGTCGCTTAGTAACCGCTGCTAATGACAACAACAACGAAGGCAACAACAGCAGTAACAGCAACAACGTCAAGACTCAGTCACGGCTCACGCACGGTTCGCCTCACTCTTCTACCTCACCCACTCTGTCCTCCTCCTCTTCCTCCTCCTCCCTGTCGTCCGAGCAGAGAATAGGAAGTGCGTCCTCACACATAGGGCCCTCTTCCATGTTAGGTTCTCGACCGAGACCCAGTCCCTCTCATACGGAGGAGAGCGGCGAGAAGGAAAGAGAGCGGGAGCGAGAGCGGGAAAACAAGGACAAGGATGGCCCCAGAGACTTTAGCAAAGGGGGGTCGCCTGCCGGGATGGGGAGGTTCGAGGCGAAAGAGAGGGGTTTGCCTCTGATGGCTAGAGGCGAGCGCGGGAAGAGCTCCAGCCCGGTCAGACAGAGCCCTCTCCACGACAGCCGCTCCAGCCGGACGGCGAGCCCAGCCGAGCCCGGAACACGGCGGAACATCTCCCCCTCGGAGGCCGCAAGCTGCAGTCCGCCGCCGCCCCTCAGCGACTCGGCCCCAGCTTCCCCCGCGTCCCCTGCCGAGCAGGACAACAAGCCGCTGAAAAAGCGCCGGGGCCGCCGGCCGAGGTGGACGCGCGTGGTGAACCGCTCCCAGAAGAGCGCACAGGAAGCTGCTCTCGGCCAGGTGAAGCCCGGCATGCCCATGTCAGCCTTGGGGCCCAACCCGCCACCCATTCGCAGACCCGTGGGGCGACCGCCCAACCCCAACAAGGTGCCCCCATCTGTCGCGCAGCTCTTTGACGCCCCACCCAAGAAGCGGGGTCGCCCCAAGTCCAAAATGCCCCGACTGGATGCCCCAGCTCGAGGTAGACCGCCTCTTAAGTTAGCCACCTCCAAGGTGTTTTCCATACTTAAGTCCAAAGAGGAACAGGACCCGCCGGTACTGCACCCCGAGGTGGACCTCAACCCCCCCAAGCCCATGCCGCGAAAAAGGGGGCGCCCCAAGCGCCTGCCTCCGACACTGCCCCAGGAAGGACAGCCCCCCACGCTAGCGCCAGAGCAGGGTGACTCGGGTGACAAGGCCTTCCGCAGCAAGGGCAACGGGCAGCTCATGATGAAGACCATCATCGGCAAGATCAACAAGATGAAGACGGTGAAGCGCAAGCGACTCCTGAGCCAGATTCTGCTGGGGTCTGGGGTCGCGGCAGAGGTCGAGAGCAGGGGGGCAGGAAGCAGCGTCGCTGGCACCGTGGCAGCCGCCACGCAGTCCCTGTCCACCCTGGCCGCCACGTTCGGGGGCAAGCTGGGGCCCCAGATCAACGTCAGCAAGAAGGGCACCATCTACATGGGCAAGAGGAGGGGTCGCAAGCCCAAGACGCCAGCGAACCCACCCGCCGGGGCACCTACCCCTCCCCCGGAGCCTTTCCTGTCGCCCAACACGTCGTCCCCACACCACCCTCACCCCCAGTCTCTCCAGAGCCAGCAGCACCACCACCACCAGCTTCCCCCGACCGACGTCTTCCCCTCGCCATCGCTCTCGCAGTCCAGCGGGGGCCAGAGCCCCATCAGCGACGCCAGCTTCGTGGAGCCCGGCTCGGTGCACTGCACGCACTGCAGCCACTCGCACCACGGGCACCACTCCTTCCCCTTCGCCCCGCCCACCTTCTCGGCGCCGTCCCCGCGCTCACTCGGCCCCATGGGCGGCTCAGCCTCCCAGAAGAAGTCGTCGTGCCGCGGCTACCACCACCACCACCACCACTACCGGCCGCACTACCACTACCGGAAGGTATCTCCTCCTCGGCCCCTGCTGCCCACCTCCCCTGCTCCCCTCAGCGAGCTCAAGGAGGCCACGCCGTCTCCTGTCAGCGAGTCTCACAGCGAGGAGACCGTGCCCAGCGACAGCGGCATCGGCACCGACAACAACAGCACGTCAGACCGTGGCGAGAAGGCCGGAGGAGCCGGGCTGGGCGTGGGCGGACTGCCACAAGGGGTTGCCAGCGGCCTGCTCATGCCTGGGGTCATGGGGTCAGCTGTGGGCATGGGAACTGGACTCAGCCCGCGTGGCAGGAAGAGACATGCCTCCTCCGTGCTGATGGACCGCCCCTCTCCTTCGCCCTCACCCCTGGGGGCGCGCTCGTCTCCCGACCCCCGGCGGGCACACCCGGCCGCCGGCCCGGCCTCGGCGCTGGTCGGGCACAAGGAGAAGCACAAGCACAAGTGCAAGCGCCGGGGGCACGCATGCCCCGCCTACGACAAGCTGAAGCGGCAGAAGCGCAAGCGCAAGAAGAAGTACCTGCAGCTGCGCTCGCGCCGCCAGGACCCCGACTTCCTGGCCGAGCTGGACGAGATCTGCCTGCGCCTCAACGACATCCGCATCTCCCACCGCACGCCCGCCATGCGTCTCGGCAGCAGCCTGGCGCTCGGTGCCAGTGCCGGAGGCACGGGCAGGGGAGCCACGCTGGGGGGCGGCAGTCGCAGCAGCAGCAGCGGCAGTGCCAACCCCCCGCCCCACCATTACCTGCACCGAGACCTGCTGCCCACCATCTTCCGGCTCAACTTCAGCGGGTACTACTCGCCCCACCCGGCCTACCCCTGCGACTCCCTGCACTATGTCCGCAAGCCCGACCTCAAGAAGAAGCGAGGCAGGCCGCCCAAGCTGCGCGAGTCCATGTCCGAGGTGCCCTTCGTGCCCGGGCTGGGCTTCCCCCTGTCCGGCGGGGGCTTCTACCACCCCTCGTACAGCGTCCCCTACTCCTCTGCTCCCCTGGGGCTGGGCTACTACCGCGGGTACCCGCCGGCCAGTGCCCTGTACCCCCACCCCCACCCCCACCACCAGCCTCCCCACTCGGCCAGCGCGCACCACCCGCACCACTCACCCTCCTTCCCGCCGCCACCCCCACCCTCCTACATGCACCACCACCCCTCGCACCTGCTGCTCAACCCCTCCAAGTTCCACAAGAAGAAACACAAGCTGCTGCGCCAGGAGTACCTGGGCGGAGGCCGCTCACCGGTTCTCTACCCGCCCATGGCGCCCGAGCTCTCCTTCGGCTGGCACCACAAACACAAGCACCGGCACAAGCACCGCGAGCGCTGTGGCGCCGACGAGCAGCTGGAGCACGGTGGTGCCGAGAGGGGGGAGCGCGGGGAGAGGGGAGAGAGAGGAGAGCGGGCAGGAGGAGAAGGTGTCGGGATGGGCAGAGGAGAGAGGGGAGGAGGAGGAGGAGGAGGTGGCATGGAGGCTCTGCAGCACTGTCGTTTTGGGAGAGATGGGTCAGCGGACAGCGCCGGCAAGCAGACGTCTGCGGCTGCAGCAGCGGCTTCGGCCAACTCTCCTTCGTCTTCCTCCTCCTCCTCGGCGGAGCGCTACAAGCGGAAGGAGGCATCGGCTTCCTGTCTGGGCCCCTCGCGCCTGGCTCTCGGCAGCAGGGCCCACGGGTCCGCCGACTCCTGGTTCCGAGTGGCACCCCCGGAGACCGATTACTCAAAACTCTCTCACCACTCTGCCTCGGGCCAGCCCGCCTTCTCTGACGGACACGGCGCTGAACCCGGCGGCTGCTCGGACAGCGAGGAGGACGAGGGACTCTCGCCGGCGGAGGAAGAGGCGGAGCCGGAGCCCAGCGCTCAGCACACCAACCTGTTCGCCTCGGCGCTCACGCGGAGCTCGCTGCGACCGGGCCGTGGCCGGAGGCCCGCCTCCCTGGACGCAGGCAGCCTGTCGCGATTGGACAGAGCCCCTCGGAAGGACCGGTCCGCCTCTGCCGAGAGGAGAGAGACAGGTGAGTTGCCCCAGCCCGTCTGTGTGGATGAAACTACCAGAGACGAAGAGGCCTCTGTACCGACATAGTGGTAGTCTCGTGATCCAGGCTGTCCATGTGAAGTCTGGTAGCGTGCCTGCTTAATCTGGCTGAGAAAAGGAGTTGTGTCAGGAGAAAAAAACCTGCTGACCAAAGACTGCTGTTATTTTTTGCATGACGTTTATGCTTGGCCAGTTCTGAAAAGTGACATTTCTTGGTGCGACACACTCATCACTCTTGCACCATAGGTTGCTAACAAGCGCTAACTGACTTGAATGGAATTTGCAAGCGTAACAGACTCTCCAGATTTGCTTGTGTGGACAGACAGTTACCAGGTTTCCATCCAACTTTTTTAAAGCGCATCTGTCACTCAGATAATAAATCCTCACTTGGAAACAAATCTAAAACGGCCGCTGATGGGCATCTGGTTAAGATGAATTAATATGAATGGGCATAACCGATGTAAATAAGTTGAATGGAAACCTGAGTAGTGACTAGGTACTAACATGTGTCTGCCTTACTGGAAATATTAACAATAGATGCTTTATGACAGTTTTCTAAAGATCATCTGAAGATGGGACTAACATAGTTGTAGAACGTAGGGGAGAAATAAACAGACAGCATCACTTTGTTTGCTATGTAGAGAAAGTGCAGGTGGTACTACGCATCCAATGCCTCGTGTGCCTGCCTGTGCTGTTGTTGCTCCTGTGCCCTGCTTTGCTTTAGCTTTCACTGCTGTGGCTTTGCTGTAGCTTTGACTTTATGTGCCTGTGCCCCTGTCTGTTCTTTGCTTCTTTTGCCTCTGGCTGGACCATTCTGCCCTACAAAGGCAAAGTGCAGTAACTATGTGAACATAGAAATTGAGAAAAATGCCTTTAAAGTTGTCGCAATGCCCAGTCTGACATGTTGTAGGCATAATAGTGTTGATGCTTTTATGTACTTTCTTAATAGGAAGAAGCAAGAGATTTAGTCACAAGACAAAGGAGGTGTTATAAAGTCAATTTTAAGTCTTAAACTCAATTTGAGAAATGATGCAGTTACTGCCTTTTGGCTTTGTAGGGCAGCGCTGATATCTGTACCTGTGCCACACCTTTTTGTAGGCTCTTCTCCCTGATGCTCTTACCCCGTGTCCCTTTTAGCCTGCCTGTCTGTGTGCTAATCTTGCCCTGGCTATCCAACAAACCCACTACTTCCCTTGGCTGAATGGCAATAAAAGAGACTTAAAAACTTGGAGTTTGTGACGTGCTTGTCTCTCTCTGTGCTGTGCTGTGCTCTGTGTGTGTGTGTGTGTACATGCGTATGTGTTTGTTTGTTTTTGTTATGCGGCTCTTTAGTTCCGTTTTCTTTGATACATGCTTTCTGCTGTCCTTGAATGCTGTCCTCTTGCACTGCTTTTGTGTGGCATCCATACTCTGCTTTTGGGGTAGCTCTGCTTTCTCCCTTAAGCGTGTTGTGGAAAGAGTGGGGTAATGTCAGTACCTGTATACTGTGATTGTGTACTGATTGAAATTTCGTTGGATCAGGATGAGTTTTGTCTGTGTGAGTAAAAAAAAAGTTAAACATACAACATAACATGTTGATGAAAGATGTTTGCTTTTGCCCCATGGCTGACTGTTGAAGACATTGGTTTCTTTACAGTCTAAAAGATTATGACAACTTTTGTATATAGAATACACATAACTTGTGAATAATATGATAGACATTTGGTATCTGACACAACAGTTGTGTACAATTTTAGAGAAAAAAAAGTCACAGTACTAAACTAAAGTAATTGGTTCCACAGGGCTAGCCACCGTTGTGTCTGCTACATGTGTGTGAGTGTGTTTGTGTGTGTGTCTGTGTCTGCTACGTGTGTGTGTGTGTGTGTGTGTGTGTGTGTGTGTGTGTGTGTGTGTGTGTGTGTGTCTGTCTGTGTTTGTGTCTGTGTCTGCTACGTGTGTGTGTGTGTGTGTGTGTGTGTGTGTGTGTGGTTTCTGTGCTCTGCTGCGCGCTTGTGTCATGTCTGGGCCCAGTGTATGCTGCTGCTCAAGTTTGGAACCACATCATTCAAGGCTCCTTTAATTCATGTAAACTCAGTTCTGTTACAGCTGTATAGGCTTGTACAGTCTTTACACACCTTGTACATAACTTGTGAACAAGCTTTGAAGTTGTACATGCAGGAAATTACAGACATGTTTTAATAATATTGATAGCAATTACAACACTAATGGAATTGATAAAAAAAAAAAAAAAACAATTTTAAGCAGAGAATTGTAGCAGCTTCGTTCGTTGAAAGAGTGTACTCCAAGTAACTGTACCTAGTCATACCAACCGTTCTAAAAATGTAAAATAATGTAGCATACACTTCTTTGATGATGGTTTGAACCTGCATTTTGTTATTTTATTGAATAAAAACAGCAGCAAAAGTGATTCCAAACTCTTGAGAAGTAGTGTTTGTCCTCTGATGCTGTGTGTCTGCGTGGTTTGGTGTGTGTTTGTGTTGTGTTGTGTTACTAGTCTGTCTATCAGTCACGGGGCACAATTGCATTACCACTATGCCCAGTCAGTCTAATTTCTGGAGGTTTGCACAGTAGCCATTGTGTGTGTGTGTGTGTGTGTGTGTGTGTGTGTGTGTGTGTGTGTGTGTGTGTGTGTGTGTGTGTGTGTGTGTACATGTGTAGGACTGCTGCTGTTGTTGCAGTAATTGTGTTTGTTCTCCTTCTCTGTGCTGCTCCGCGGCTGGGTGTCTTCAGTTTCTCCGCTGTCCCTCTGCTGTGCCCGTACACCATATGGCACGCCGTGTGATTTTGTGGCTGAATGCAAATGTCTTGGACCGTTTAAAGTTGGCCCCATTTCAGCTTGACATTGTGAAGGAGAGAGAGGGAGAGCGAGAGAGAGGGAGAGAGAGAACAGAGAGAGAGAGAGAGAGAAAGAGAGAGAGAAGTAATGCGCCAAACGTGTTGTCATGCTCCAAATATAGCTGCTCTTGCGGCGTGTCCTGCGGAGTTCCGTGTCAACGTCCAAAGGCTTGTGCCCGACCGACGCTCGGTCACAGCGCCACCGAGGGGGTGGCAGTAGCGGGGTAGGGCTGGGCAGGTGGGTGACAGTGGCAGGCTGGCTAGCAGGCAGCAGCTGTGACGGTAGCGTAAGTGACTCGACTTAACTGTGCGACCACTACTGTGCGGACGCTGGCCTATCCCAGCTTGAGCGTAGCTGAATGAAGTTAGGTGAGTCCCCTGACTGGGACTCCTCCTCAGCAGCCTCCCCTTGGATTGATGTGGCCCTGGGACAGGGCAGCGGAGCCAGAGCATGGGCGCGAGCACGAGCGCTCCCTAAATAGCAGCCTTCAGCTTAGAGTAATGGCTCCTCGGCAGCAGTAGCGGTAGTGTCGGCTGCGTATTGAAGTGGAGGGCTAGGGCTTGGGCTCTTAAACAGGAAGGCTATCCAAAACTGGGAGTTTGAAAGGGTGTGTGTGTGTGTGTGCAGGCCAGGGGCTTGCCAGAAGTCGTAAAATGGGAGGGCCCAGAAAAAAAAATCAGGTGGGCCTAGCCCAAAACACATAGGTTATTTTTATTAAAACAGCTGATCGAACTTATAGAGCCTTCTGTTTGGGTGGGCCTGATTGACAAGTGGGTGGGCACAGTCTCATCCCAGCCCACCCGTGGCTATGCCTATGTGTGTGTTTGTGTTTGTGTGAGGTGGTGCTTTGGAAATGGACATTTTCTCTCTCTTTCTCTCTCTCTCTCTCTCTCTCTCTCTCTCTATCTCTCGTTCTCTCTCTCTCTCTCTCTCTCTCTCTCTCTCTCTCTCTCTCTGTCTTTGCTGTTTGAAGGCTGATCTTGAAACCCAGTACTCTGTGGCAAAGGGATTTCGAGCTTGCCATGTAGCCTTGTTCTCTAGTTTGCAGGCAGACAGGCAGAGACTCTTTCTCACACACATACACACACACACAGACATATATAGACTGCACCTGCACTGAATATTGCTGAAGAGGGAAGATATTGAGCTTTGTGAGATGATCCCCCTTGCCTTCCACGCACCGCACTCTGCTTTTAGATGGATGAGGGCTGTGTGTGTTGATATTTGTGTGTGTGTGTGTGTGTGTGTGCAGACAGAGAGGATGGTCTCAGGGCTGTCTGTGTGTGGGTGTGGGTGTTTGTGTGTGTGTGTGTACGTGTGTATGTGTGTGTCAGGGTGAGAGAGACATAGAGGAGAGTCTCAGGGTTGTCTGTGTGTGGTGCGATGTGTGTGAGAGTGAGAGAGACAGAGATGATGGTCTCAGTGCTGTCTGTGTGTGGTGCGATGTCTGTGTGTGTGTGTGTGTGTGTGTGTTTTTGTGAAAGAGAGACAGAGGGTCTCAGTGCTGTCTGTGTGTGGTGCGACGTCTGTGTATGTGTGTGTGAGTTTGTGAGTGAATGAGAGACAGAGGATGTCCAGGCTGTCTGTGTGTGGTGCGATGTGTGAACCCAGTCAGGGTAATCCAGGATTAGAGCCCAGGACGAGGGGTCGTCCGCTGGTCAGCCAGCAACATCCCTGTGTGACACTGTTTACGGCCATGCTACTCACTCACACAGACACAGTCAAGCACACACACGTGTAGACACACTATCACACAGGGACAACACTCATACCCCACACTGGAGCACACACACACATGCAGGAGCTTAAACAATGCACCCATAACTCCATAGTCTGAGACACACACATGCACACAAACACATACACACTGCCACACAGGCACTACACTCACACACACACACACACACATGTGCTTGCAGTGCACCCATATCTTCTCATTCTTCACAAACACACACACACACACACACACACACACACACACTAACATAATACATTAGACTCATACTACACACACTGTATTACACACGCAGATACTATAGTCATGCCTCAACACTTTTTCACACAAATTGCTTCATCGCCATGACACTGGCAGCTGTGCTATCATAACCTTCCTCTCACAGCAGTTCTGGGCACAGTTTTCTACACAGCCCACTAGCACATGCAGCTCACACAGTACAGTACAGACAGGTCATAGACTAGTAGCAGTAGTGTAGTAGTAGTAGTAGTAGTAGTCCAGTGTTCATGTTTCAGTTTGAACTTATTTAGATAGGACAATGTGCAATTCAAATATAACTATATATATATATATATACACACACAGTATACTGTATATAGTATATATACACACTATACTGTATACTGTATATATACATACATATATATATACGCGGTTATATAACATAACATGTATTTTTATAATTGTATATATATAATATTTGATGCATCACACCAGATTTTGCCTTTAGGCTTTTTCTGTAGTCCCACTACGCAGGTGACAGGTAACAGGTATGTATAAAAAAGAGCAGACATTTCACATTTAGTACACAAACATTGAACAAACCAACGATGTTGCACATGACATGTGTTATTGCTATGGTAATAACTTAGTATTGTGTTTGTTGACATGGATACTGTACCTTTCAGTTATGTAACTAGGGAAGTTGGTCATTTGTTAAGTGTTCACAGACAGATTATGGGGAATGAGCGTGTCAAACAGGACTTGCGGGGTCGTTTGCTTAAGCAACTTCCAGTGCTAAGACTGGAATTAAGGTCCTTTGTGAATGGGATTGGCCGTTCGGTAGTAGTCTACATCTGTTGTCTCAGACGTTTGTGTCAACAAGCCAAAACTAACAGCCATAACGGTTTTCTGTGGTGCCTTGAGTCAACATTTCAACTGCTGCTCCCAGGGTTTCACTGCTTTCTGCTATTGCTACCTGTAGATGCCAATGGTAACAAGCCTTGTAATGACTCAAAATTGCATACAACCAGTGGTTACATTGGCTTTACTCACAGTGGCCAGTATCTCACTCTATTGTATTACTAAAAATACTGTAGCAGAGGGAGCTCAGCTCCGGCTGGCAGTATTGCCAAGGTGAGGGGGCGGAGGTGAACTCCATAGGGCTTCGGCCCAACTTAAACTCTGTATATAACACACAACAGTTAATATCGACATGTCCCCATACCATATACAGTCAATACACTGTTCCCATTTGATGTCTTAGCCTATATCTGTCGTAATTATGTTCATGACTCTGACTGGAGATAATGTGCTCAGGGTTAAAGCAACAGTAAGTAGTTTTTTCAACCTTAAAATAAACCTTAAAATTTTCCAAAATCGTTTCAGTGGTTCGTCAACTTGTAACAGGGTGAAAGGCACTTCTGAATTCGCTTTGCTGGCCTCCATGGGCTATAACCGCACTAAGTAAGTTTGGAGGACCGGACCACCTCTCTGTAGTTCTCTATGACACACAATTCCGCTTCCAACCTGTAGGGCGACCGAAGACGGAAACTACTTAGTGTGGCTTTGAAGCGTTGCAAATGGATGTCAGAGACAAGGCAAGCCTACAAGCAGCATGTCCAAACTGAGTGTGTTGCTTTATACTTACGTTTGCCACCATGTATTTTGATGAGTGTTCTGACATTTACACTTGGAAGGACACAGTTTTACATGAAGGCATCAAGACTGTCACAGTTCAATTGTGCCTTTTAAAGCGGCGCTAATAATGCTTAATGGCGGAGTGAAGCACTAATTACAAGATGAGCTTCAGGCATGAATGATAAATACCACACGCAATCAAGGCAAACAACGTGCGGTGTCTGCGAACTGAGGAGGGCGCAAAATATGTCACGTCCACAAATGTACGTACGTCTGGCCCCGAGTGTGTGGCTGCACTGAGCAGTACGTCACACAGATGTAATTAAAATGTCGTGCTGAAGGTGAATGCCGCTCCTCCTGCTGATGCTCTGCTGCCGCAGGTCTGCTGCACAACACAAGGCCGCAGGAATTAAGTTACTCCTGTTTTTGCCCTACGTAGCCATTAGGTGTGTGCTGGAGTGTCCTCTTTCCCCCTCTCCCCCTTCCTTTAATACAGCAGTGTGTCACCTTTCCCTCTTATGCATCTCCCTTTCTCTCTCTCTCTCTCTCTCTCTCTCTCTCTCTCTCTCTCACACACACACACACACACTCTCTGTGCATATGTCTCTTTGTTGCTTGCTCTCCCTCTCCCTCATCCTTTAATACAGCAGTGTGTCACCTTCCCACCTTATGCATCTCCCTTTCTCTCTCTCTTTCTCTCTCTCTCTCTCTCTCTCTCTGCATATCCCTCTCTGTTTCTCTTTCTTCCTCTCCCTCATCCTTTCTCTTTTAATACAGCAGTGTGTCCTTTCCCTCTTTCCCACCTTTTCCTCTTATGCATGTCCCTTTCTCTCTCTCTCTCTTTCTCTCTCTCACTCCCTCTCTCACTCTCTCTCTCTGTTTCTCTTTCTCCCTCTCCCTCACCCTTTATCCTTTAATACAGCAGTGGCTCACCTTTCCCTCTCTCTTCCTCCATGTCACTCTCTGTTTCCCTTTCTCTCACGCTCCCTTACTCTGTCTTGGTCTAGCTGTCTCTCTCTCTCTCTCTTTCTCTCTCTCACTCCTTTCATTCTCTCTTCTTCTCTTTCTCTCTCTCCCTCTTTCTCTCACCCTCTCTGTTTTGCTTTCTCTCACTCTTTCTTACTCTCTTTTTTCATTCTCTTTTTCTCTCTCTCTACATTTCTTTGTCTCTACGTCTTTATTCCCAGAGCCTATTTTGCTCGTTTTTGCGTCATTGTGTTTCTCAGTCCCAGGAAATCTGTCATCTTTTGTCTCTTTGTCTCTAATTCTTCAACTCTTCCAGCTCATCACTTTTGTCTTTTCTCTCGCTCTCGTCTTTTGTCTGTTACTCCGGCGCTGGCAGTCTCTCTCATCCCCCTCTCTGTGTCTTGTGCTTTGCCCCCCTGTGTTTCAGCCGGGATGCAGGCCCGCGGGGTGAACCCCTCCGACTGCATCGGCATGGATGCGGGTCTGCTGTCTCGCCACCACCACCTCCACCACCACCACCACCACCACCACCCGCATCAGCACCACCAGCAGCTCCACCACCAGCAGCCCCTGCTCCACCCCTCCCTGGCCCACGCGCACTCCTCTTCCCTGGGCCGCAACGGCGGGCTGCCGGCCTCCTCCAGCTACTGCCGCGGAGACCCATCCGGGCCCATGTCCTCGTCCCCCGCCTCGTCACCCCTCCTCCTCCTCTTCCTCGGCCGCCCAGCGAGGGGGGGCTCCCCCGCCGCCCCCCTCCGCCGCCCCAGCCCAAAAACAACCTGCACCACGTCAACAAGATCCTGCGCGCCAAGAAACTGCAGCGGCAGGCGCGCACCGGCAACAACATGGTGAAGAAGCGGGGGCCGGGACGCCCCCGCAAGTACCCCGCTGCCCTCGCCGCCCCCCCTCGCCCCCCCCCTCCCCAGCAGCAGCACCCCGTGCCCCCTGGCTCGGACGCGGCCCGGCAGCGGGAGCGCGAGAGGGGGGCAGGGGGATGGGGGGAAGGGGGCGACACGGTGTCGGACGCCATCGAGTCGGTGGTGCAGGGACAGAAGCGGCGGGGGCCGCAAGAGGAAGCGCTGGGAGGGAGAGAGGGATGAGGAAGAGGAGGAGGAGGAGGAGGGAGGAGGAGGGGGGGGAGGAGGAGGAGGAGGAAGCGGCAGGAGCGATGGCGGGACTAGCTGGAGAGGAGAGACCTGGCGAGGAGGAGGGGGAGGAGGAAGAGGAGGAGGAGGAGGAGGAAGAGGAGGAGCGTACAGCAGCGAGGGAGGAGGAGGCGGGAGCTAGGCCACGATCGGGGGGAGGAAGAGGCTGGCTCACCCAGGAGGAGATGCACTGTTTTCGCAGGTAAGCACCGGTCACACATCCACTAGTCCTCTCACCTTTTCTTTTCTTCTCTTCTTTTCTCCTCTCCTGTCCTCTCTTTTACTGCCTTTTCTGCTCCTCTCCTCTCTTCTACTTTTGCCTTTGCTAATATCACCCAGTAGCTAAAATTGTACTCTACCCTTCAACAACTCAAGCCAAGGATGCTGATGAATCATCGGATCATTCTGATGACTTAATCAAATCTCACACCATTCGTCTTTTTGTCATTGCCAAAATTATGTTGAAGACTTGGGTCTTCACCCCCCTCCCCCACTCCCGTTTCACTTTCGTCAGCAGTGTTTGACGGTAAAAAATTTGCACTGTAATGCTTCCCAGAAAGCTGTCCCTGTGTTTCATCAGCCTCAGAGGCCCTTTTATGAGGGGGCTGGAGAATGCCACATGTGTCGCTCACTCACTCACTCTCACACTCACTCTCACACTCTCACAATGAGCTGTTTGTCCCGCTAGCGCGCTGGAGAGGAAACCTGAAGGTCAGCCGTCCCCAGCAGAGGGCCCTGGCCCTGGCCCTGGCCCCGCCCCTGTAGAACAGGCCCCTCCCACCCCTGCTGTGCCCAGCCAACGGGAGAAGAGAGCCTCCAGACCACCCAAGAAGAAGTTCCAGAAGGCGGGGCTTTATTCAGATGTGTACAAAACTGAAGAGTAAGTGAATAAACAACACTATTATGAATATGAGTTCTCTCAGGAATTAATCGTCCCTTATTTACATACAATAAAATACAAACAAATACAGTTTCATTATATACAGGTTTAAGTTTGACTGCATGAAGACAAAACTTAAAAAACAAAAGAATACCAAACTTAACCATCGATTAATTACAGCAAAAGTAGTGACCTGCCATTCGAACAGTGACTGGCCAGCTGATAGTGACTGATAACAACACGTCATACTACTATCCTGTGAACAGTACAAGCACACACAACAATGAAAACATGCGTTTTGTGATCGCACTGACAAATGTAAATACATTCCTGACGTAGTGTATGTTTCTATCTCTCCCGTCATGTCTCGAATGAGTGATGTAGTGTTTGTATATGTAAAGTGTATTCAAAGTGACATGCCAGTACATGTCAGAGGGAGAGGCAGTTTTTCACAGAAGCCGTTTTCTTTCACAGAAGCTGTTTTTCACAGAAACCCTTACTTGGCTAGGAATGCCTTGTTGTAATTTCAGTCATTTGTCTCACTTTTCTTGACACCTTGTCGTCCTTTAACTGTGTGAAAAAAAAAAAGAAAAACGTAAAACGATCGACACAAAAGAGCTCACCTGTGGTAAAGCATTGGCATTTGCAGTGCACTAAGTCTTCACTTGTATTTTTCATTTTAAAGCCAGGGTACTACTGCTATCATGACCAGTCTGAACGGAGTGGGCAATCTGACCAATCACAATGCTTTAAGACAGAATATACTACAGATTGAATACAAACGGACAAAATGATATTAATGTATGCGTATTATGATGAGTGGTAATAAGCATACAAGGTGCTATTTAAAATCTTGGCTTTTTGCTGAGTGCGTGTACTCACGATAAACCAGTTACAGTACATCCCCTTACCACTGTTTTTCCACATGCAGTACCAATGTACTGATGTGTATTACGGGAGGCCCGTTTAAAAATAAGAGTGTGTGTATACCTGTACAAATGGATATGATGACACACTGGAGTAATGTAATTGCCTTCTCTCTCTGTCTGTATGATTCTCTCTCTCTCTCTCTCTCTCTCTCTCTCTCTTTCCCTCTCCCTCT
>CM050201.1:26167500-26172500 GCA_027475355.1 Coilia nasus
AATGTTAAATGTGCACTTCTTCCGAAACACTGAAGTTACTGTGTAGCAAAAGGGTTATTTCGTAACTCCTCTATTTACCTAATTTAATTCTCTTTCTTAACCAATCTGAAACATCAGTATCTCACCCCTAAACATCACTCTTGTCTCCGGAGCCATAGCTGAACTAGGTGCATTGTTACATGCAGAATTATTTCTCCATGTAGTCCTTCCCTCCACACCAAAAGGGCAGTTTTCTCCACAGAATAAGATGTTTTTCAGTGATGTCTGGTGTTCCGAAAATGTGTTGGGGTCGTGTGTGGAAAA
Organism: Coilia nasus; assembly: GCA_027475355.1. Classification (NCBI taxonomy): domain Eukaryota; kingdom Metazoa; phylum Chordata; class Actinopteri; order Clupeiformes; family Engraulidae; genus Coilia; species Coilia nasus. The sequence goes on from CM050201.1 coordinate 26,167,804, forward strand.
ACAGACTGTTTTCGCAAACTGCAGCATAAGGTTCACACAACAACAGCAAATATCCCAAAGGCGTTCCACTGTGAATGCAGAGCATTTAGAAACAGGACTGCAAACAATTGCGTGGACCTTGAAAACATGTTTACAGAAAAAATCTGTGTTGTCTTTTCTGATTTGCCCAGCTTATTATGGATGAACCATGAATCCCTGGATCTCATTCCTCCAATCTCCCACCCCCACCCCCACACCCCGGACACGCTCCTACCCTTACTGTTCCACATACAGTACAGCATTACCACTATTATATAACATGTTTGACTGGGCAGTATGACAATTTTGAAGGCATTTTTCTCAGTTTCAGTGTTGATGTAGTTACTGTACTTTGTCTTTGTACGGCTGAGTCCCACTGCTTATAGTTAAGACCAGAGATGGGTGTAACGCGTTACTAAGTAACGCGTTACTGTACTCACATTACATTTGTCGGTAATGTAGTAGTGTAACGCGTTACTGTTATAAGTTCATTAATCACACTACAGTTACTAATAGTGCATATGCTGATTACTGAACTTCTACCAGTGAACTTCTACTACTACCAGTGAACAGTCTGATCACAGATATCTGACCCGCCCCCAAAATCCTCAGGTGCTAGCTTGCACAAAAGTCGGGAGACATGTCCACACGCAACTGTCCTTGATTGTTAAATTCGGGGAAATGGCTAAGCCGTTCGGGGTGTGGCGATCAGCTCATTGTTTTTAATATGTTGCGCAGCAGAGTCAGAAACCTGCACCATATAGCACTGTCGCTGAGAAGGAGAATTGCTTTTGATGAGAATGAGGAACATACAGCTTCCTTCAACTTTGACACTAAAGCAACAGAGTATTTGAAGTCGGAGTCAGACATTGAAGACCTTAACCGTTTCCCTCATATAAAAAGTATGTGAAAATGAACACAGCTACCCCATCTAGCGCGCCAGTCAAGAGGCTATTCAGACTAGACGGTCTCGTGCTGAAGCCTAATACAAATCGGTTGTCCGATGCAAGATCTGAAAGACTTCTCATGCAGTATGATCATCGTTTTAGTGGGAAGCACCCCCAATGACTTAATAAAGTGCCTTTGCCCTAGACCATACCATGCCAATGAAATGTGTTTACCCTGACATCATCTAATGTGGTTAAATGTCCAGTTATTTTATTTAGTAGCACATTTTATTTAAAAGGTTTGTTAAGGGATTTATGTTGTAGCCTTTATGCCAGTATCTGCATGCTATTTCATTAATTCTATTTTTGGTGAGCGCTGTTATAAAGTTAGCCTGTTTTAGACTTTCAGCTTGTTTATTTAAGACATAAGCCTGCCAGCAGTGCAATACTGATAGGACCCTGTTGCAGTGGTCTATAGATTTTCACCAAATGGCATGAAAGAACGACTTGTCTTACATCTTGCTCATTGCAATAGGAATTTATGTGTTTTGCTCAAGGCGTTGATGAGTAACGCAAAGTAATGTAGCAAGTTACTTTCCATAAGGAGTAAAGACGTAAAGTAATGCATGACATTTTTTAACAGTAGCGAGTAATGTGTAATGGATTACTTTTTTGAGTAACGACCCCAACACTGGGTAGGACACAGTGTAACATGCATTACAAACAACCCCGTCCTAATGTACTTTCTTAAGAGGGAAGAAGCAAGAGATTTAGTCACAAGAGAAATGAGGTGTTTTGACAAAATATGTAGTTACTGCCTTTTTGGTTTTGTAGGGCATTATACCAAATATAGTGAGATGCTGTAGGAGCTCTGGGCTAGTCTATGTGTGCCGCCATCTTGAATCAGTGGACACTGATTACAAGACCCCCCTCTGTCTGCCTCCGCCGCAGGATGATCTTCTCGGAGTGCCCCCCCCCCCCCCAAATATCTTGCTGCTTACTATTGAGAAAGTAGATAAAAGCATCACCACTATTACACCTACAACATGTTTGACTGGACAGTATGACAACTTCGAAGTATGTAGTTACTGCCTTTTGGCTTTGTAGGACAGAGTTGGTCACACCGCTTATAGTTTAGGACACGGTGCGGTGTAACATGTATGATAAGACTCCCCCCCCCCCCCCCCCCCCGTCTGTCTCCTCCCCCGTAGGATGATCTTCTCGGAGTGCTCGCCCAGCACGTGTCCCTGCAGGGACCAGTGCGACAACCAGCACATCCAGCGGCACGAGTGGGTGCAGTGCCTGGAGCGCTTCCGCGCCGAGGGCAAGGGCTGGGGCATCCGCACCAAGGAGCCGCTCCGCTCCGGCCAGTTCATCATCGAGTACCTGGGCGAGGTCGTCAGCGAGCACGAGTTCAGGTGTGTGTGTGTGTGTGTGTGTGTGTGTGTGTGAGTGTCTGTGTGTGTATGTGTGTGAGTTTTTTTTTCTTTCTGCTTTTTCTTTTTTTACTTTACTTCTTTTTTTGCTCAGCCTCAGGCACTCAGCATGAGTGTGTGTGTGTGTGTGGTACAGTGAGATATACAGGTATGTATTAGTGTTCATGGGAAAGAGCAATATAAAGGTATGGTTGTGTGTGTGTGTGTGTGTGTGTGTGTGTGTGTGTGTGTGTGTGTGTGTGTGTGTGTGTAGTACAGAAAGATGTAGAGGTATACCATATGAATGCTTTATTGTTTATGGGACAGAGAGATAGAGAGGTGTGGTTTTTGTGTGTGTGTGTGTGCTAATCTACCTGTATGTGGGACACAGACAAGGATGTGTGTGCTTGTAAAACAGAGGACATAGTGGGGGGTCTTGTGTGGTAGAGAGATAAAAAGAGTAAGTGAGAATTTGTCAGCATGAACGCTTTCCGTGTAGAAGGAGCTGTCATGGGATTAATATAGCACAGATTGCCTAGCACTAATGTTATGCGTGTTTGTGTAAAGGATCCAGCCAAAGGCATCTTCCATGTTTATATTTTACCCACACATACTGTAGCTTAGGATATTTTACCCCAAAGACTATGGGAATTTGATCAGAGAGTGACTGGTGTTGTGATGGTGTTGTGTAACCCCTGGATAATCTCTCGTCTGTGCGTACACATGTTTGTGTGTGTGTGTGTGTGTGTGTGTGTGTGGGTGTGTGTGTGGGTGTGTGTGTGCTTGTGCTTGTGCTTACTTGTGCATGTGTGTTTACATACAGGCTTGGCAAAGATGTACTGTATGTGTGGCTAACCATTTCTATCTCTTCATGTGTGTGTGTGTGTGTGTGTATATACACAGGAACCGTATGATGGAGCAGTACTTCGCACACAGCGGCCACTACTGCCTTAACCTGGACAGCGGCATGGTGATTGACAGCTACCGCATGGGCAACGAGGCCCGCTTCATCAACCACAGCTGCGAGCCCAACTGCGAGATGCAGAAGTGGTGAGTTTGACAGCCACGGGTGATGAATGCGGTGAATTTATCACAGTTATTAGCACAACTGTGAGTAGTCAGTTATGGATGATGAATACAGTGAATTTATAAAAGTTGTTATCCCAACTGACAGATGCAGAGGTGGTGAGGTTAACAACTGTGGATGATGAATACGGTGAATTTATTACAATTGATAGCCCAACTGCTAGATGCAGAGGTGGTGAGTTTGACAACTGTGGGTGATGAATACAGTGAATTTATCACAGTTGTTAGCCCAAATGCTAGATGCAGAGGTGGTGAGTTTGACAACCACGGGCGATGAATACGGTGAATTTATCACAGTTGATAGCCCAGCTGCTAGACACAGAAGTGGTGAGTTTAACAACCGCTCGGTGATGAATTCTGTGAATTTATCCACCCTGAAACATACTTGCGACTGAAAAATACTGAGTTTCAAAGGTTGTGATCCTTCCCATAAGTGAAACACTTAAAACAGCGGCAGTCCCACAACAGGACCATAAAACAGGAACACAAGAGCACACCCCATGCCGATGCACTAGGTAACACTATATCACACAGTCTCTCAACCAGTTACACCCACAGCAGTAGTGGAAAGAGGAACGAATAAAGGCCACGATGATTCATTGCATGACACTTACATTTATATTTAGAACGTGTTTGTGATCGTTGGCATTAATAAAGCCTGAAGATGTTTTATCATTGCGAAGGGAAGCCCAACGAGCGCACACACACACACCCGCACACACCCTCACGCACACACACACCCGCACACACACACACACACCCGCACACACACACATACCTGCACACACACACACACACACACACACGCACACACACACACACATACTGGCTGGATGACTCGTGGGTATTCTCCCCCTGGTTGTGTAGGGCAGCGTTGATGAACGATCTCCCAGCCCGAGCTCAGCGTGAGGCAAAGGTCAGCGTAGCTGGGGGCGGGGGAGGGGGGAGCAGGTTAATGATGTTTGCTGGGGGGCCGAGGGCCTGAGGGCCCCAGAAAGAGAGAGAGAGAGAGAGAGAGAAAGAGAGTGGAAGAGATAGAGAAGGAGAGTGGAAGAGAGAGTAAAAGAGGAAGAGGAGAGAGAAAAAGAGTCAGAGAGAGAGAGAGGAGAGTGGAAGAGAGGGAGAAAAACAGGAGGAGAGAGAAAGAGGGAGGGAGAGAAAGAAGAGAGAGAGGAGAGAGAAGAGAGAAAGGAAAAGAGGAGGAGGAAAGAGAAAGGGGTAATGAGAGACTGAGAGAGAGAGGGAGAGCAGGAGGAGAGGGAAAGAGAGGAAGAGATCCAAATTGGAGCGA
>CM050201.1:26177500-26180000 GCA_027475355.1 Coilia nasus
GCAGGAGATGCTGAAGCGTGAGAGCGAGCGGGAGCGCGAGAGGGACAACAGCAGCCTGTCGGCCTACACGCGCTGGGGCAACGTCATCCGAGACGACGGCAACATCAAGTCAGGTGTGTGTGTGTCTGTTTGTGTGTGTGTGTATATGTCATCAAGTCAGGTGTGTGTGTGTCTGTTTGTGTGTGTGTGTATATGTCATCAAGTCAGGTGTGTGTGTGTCTGTTTGTCCGTGGGAGTGTGTGCCATCAAGTCAGGTGTGTGTGTGTCTGTTTGTCCGTGGGAGTGTGTGCCATCAAGTCAGGTCTGTGTGTGTCTGTTTCTCTGTGTGAGTGTGTCTGTTTGTGTGTGTGTGTATATATATCATCAAGTCAGGTGTGTGTGTGTCTGTGTGTGTTTGTGTGTGTCTGTGTGTGCCATCAAGACAGGTCTGTGTGTCTGTGTGTGTGTCATCAAGTCAGGTGTGTGTGTGTCTGTTTGTCCATGGGAGTGTGTGCCATCAAGTCAGGTGTGTGTGTGTCTGTTTGTCCGTGGGAGTGTGTGCCATCAAGTCAGGTCTGTGTGTGTCTGTTTCTCTGTGTGAGTGTATCTGTTTGTGTGTGTGTATATATGTCATCAAGTCAGGTGTGTGTGTGTCTGTGTGTGTCTGTGTGTGCCATCAAGATAGGTCTGTGTGTGTGCGTGTGTGTCATCAAGTCAGGTGTGTGCGTCTGTTTGTCTGTGTGAGTGTGTGTCATCAAGTCAGGTGTGTGTGTCTGTTTGTCTGTGTGAGTCTGTGTCATCATGTCAGGTGTGTGTGTCTGTTTGTCTGTGTGAGTCTGTGTCATCAAGTCAGGTGTGTGTTTTTCTTTGTGTGTGCGTGTGTGTGTTTGTGTTTGTGACTATGTGACTTGTTGTATTATTTATTTACATAGTGGTCTACCAGTGTTATATACCAGTAGTAGTGTCTGTATGATGTCATCTCATTAGTGCAAGTTTTTTCACTGAATAAACAAGATGGTTCATACCCCATACTGTTTGATGCAAATTTGTAAACAGTAAAATTTGTAGAGGGGTGTGTATAGAGTGTAGAGGGGCGTGTGTTTATTGTGTATACTTACTGTGTGTATTTGGAAGTCAGTGATTTGTAATCTGTTTGGCTTTGTTTTTGTTTACACTTGTCTAAGGTGTGAAATTAAAAGTGTGTGTGTGTGTGTGCTCTTGTGTGCGTGTGTGTATGTGTGTGTGTTTGGTGTGTGTGTGTTCTTGTGTACATGTGTGGATGGGTGTGTGTGTGCATGTGTGGATGGGTGTGTGTGTGTGTGTGTGTGTGCGTGTTTGTGTGTGTGTGTCAGATGTGTTCCTGACGCAGTTCTCGGCGCTCCAGACGTCCCGCTCGGTGCGGACGCGAAGACTCGCTGCGGCAGAGGAGAACACAGAGGTCACGCGCACCGCTCGCCTCGCACACATCTTCAAGGAGATCTGCGACATGATCACCAGCTACAAGGGTCAGTACGCAACACACACACACACACACACACACACACAGCTATCTCTAATTAGACTCTCGCCCAAAGGCTACGCTGGTTCACAGACCTCTGTGACACAATTACCTTCTATAAGAGTTAAGAGACACATAGACACACACAGACACACACAGATACACACAGACACACATTGATACTCTGAGTTGTAAGAGTTAGGAGACACACATTGATACTCTGAGCCATCCATAACCATGCTCTTCTCTTGCAGACTCCGCAGGTCAAACACTTGCTGCTCCACTGCTCAACCTACCCTCAAGGAAAAGGTAAGAGTCCTTTGTGACACTGTGTGTGTGTGTTTGTCTGTATGTGTGTATTTGTGTTTTTGTGTGTGTGTGTGAATGTGTGTGTGTGTGAGACAGAATGTGAGAATGTGTGAGAGAAAAACTAAACATGTTTACATCTGTGCAAGCATGAAAACTTGAAAAGTTGTTCTGTTTCTCCAAGTGTGTATATCTTCATTTTGTTATCAACATTTTTCTGTGTTTTTTCAGTGTTTCCTAATGGCTTGTGTGTGTGTGTGTATGTGCTTGTCCCAGGAACACGCAGTACTATGAGAAGGTGTCGGACCCTCTGGACCTGGCCACCATAGAGAAACAGATCCTGACGGGACACTACAAAACCGTGGAGGCCTTCGACGCAGACATGCTCAAGGTCTTCCGCAACGCAGAGGTCAGGAATCTCTCTCAAACACACACACACACACACACACACTGACAAACACACCAAACATACACACACGCACACAAACTCACACACACACACATACACACAAAACATACACACACGCACACACACACACACACACAATAGCAGCACTTCCTATTAGTTCTGCCCTCCTCTGCTTGTACAGATTGTGTTTACTACGCTTGTGCTCTTCCTGAACCTGGATGAGTCAGTCACAGAACTGTGACATTTATTTAGATATCAATAGAATGGCATTTGTCTGACTAACAGGGTGTGATGGTCTAAAAATGTGT
>CM050201.1:26185000-26187500 GCA_027475355.1 Coilia nasus
CTGATGAGACACTGAGCCTCACGATGCACACGTGCCGCCATCTTGGTCTAAAAAAAGAATATACACATACACATAGCACACACACAGTAGCCAAACACACACACACACACACATAAACACACACATTCATATACACATAAACACAGTAGACACACAGAGTAGACAAACACACAGAGGCATACACTCACCCGTGCCATGTGTTTGCCATACATACAGTATTTATTACACACGCACAACTTCATAGCTTCTGTCACTCACGTTTACCCCAAACAAATCCCAGAAAGCAAAATGGAATTGAATCAGCATTTTAATGATGTCAACATCAAGCAGTCTGGCCAGAGTTCATGTATTGTTGTCTGGGACGCTTTTACATGCTTGTGATTGTGATTCAGATGTGTTCCTGCATCTGTGTTTGCCATGTATGAGCCAACACCCCCCAAGGACTTTTGCTTTGGCTTCCAGAGAAATCAGCTTGAGTCCAGACCAACACTGTCACAGCTGTGTTGTGTAGTGTTGTGTTTCTTATCTTCCTGAATTCACTTCCTAGAAAGATTCTGGCTACACCCAGTAGGCATACAGTACACTTACTTCCTGGTAGGTAGATAGTTTTTGCAAACTCTCTAACTACTGGGCATGCCTTAAACCAGTCACAAATGCCTGAAAGCAGCATATATACTCAAACTTAATGTTCAGTGGCATTGCTTTCAGCCCTCAGAATGAGCCCCTGTTCACCGATCGTTAATGCAGAAATTGGGTCAAGCCAAGATGGAGCCTTAGTTAAGGAATGTGACGGAATACTGTAGTGAATTACAATGTAGAGTGGCAGTACTACGGCGTTGCTAAGCTGGCTAATTCCTGAAAGGACTTAGCTTGTGGACTTGTGGTTCACACGAGATCATCCTAATGTGTTCCTGCTGTATGAGTCAGCACTGCCCAAATTATATGTTATGGCTTCCAAAGAAATCTGTTCAAGTCTAAACCAATACAGTCAGAGTTGAGGAGTTCACGAGTGACAAAGTCACATTTTTCAAGTCACTCCCCCTACCGGTAGTTGCAATGAAACCTCCGTTTTTTAAAAAGTAGTCCTGTGAATAAACGAGCATAGTCTCCAGCTATAAGGATTTCAAAATAGCATTTATCATACCAAATACCAATCATCATCTTATAAATTACATTTTCTCAGTTTCTGCATTTTGTGACCTGGCCCATTTTTTTTACCATGGACTCCTCAGCTGTGTCCCTCCATACAGTGCCGAAATACCATAGCCCCCCCCCCCACCCATAAAACCCCTCTCTTCTCCACCCACCTGCTCAGGGCGGCCCCAGTTAGTGTGTCCCTCCATACAGTGCCGAAAGACCATAGCCCCCCCCCCACCCATAAAACCCCTCTCTTCTCCACCCACCTGCTCAGGGCGGCCCCAGTTAGTGTGTCCCTCCATACAGTGCCGAAAGACCATAGCCCCCCCACCCATCCCCCATAAAACCTCTCTCTTCTCCACCCACCTGCTCAGGGCGGCCCCAGTTAGTGTGTCCCTCCATACAGTGCCGAAAGACCATAGCCCCCCCACCCATCCCCCATAAAACCCCTCTCTTCTCCACCCACCTGCTCAGGCCGGCCCAAGGGGGTCAAGGAGCAGGACGTGTACATCTGCGACTACCGGCTGGACAAGTCGGCCCACCTTTTCTACAAGATCCACCGCAACCGCTACCCAGTGTGCACCAAGCCCTACGCCTTCAACCACTTCCCCAAGAGGCTCGCGCCCAAGAGGGACTTCTCGGTGAGTTTCGGTGGCATCCATTCATTCATTTTAAAAATAAATGTTTTCTGCTCAAGAATTGTGTTTCAATAAATACTAAAAGCTATTTACCTTTACAATTATTTTCAGTATCTATATGTGTAGCTTACACTTAAGCTTGTTTAATTGGCAGGATCATTTTTAACCATTCTTTAGGACATTTTAAAGTCTTAAATGCTTGTAATAATAAGATAAAAGCACACACAAATACACTCATGGCAAAAGGTCCAAGGCAGAGTTTGATATGTGCTGACTGGCACAGTCATGTTTTGTTTAAGGATGGCGATCATGGGACCCTTGGTCAGACAAATGTGACCGAATTCGAATTCCAGGGTCTCAAGTCGCTCAGAGCGAACAGGAGAAAATCGTGGTAGAAGCATTTTCTACCACGGGTGGGTGGTAAAATGCAGAGGTGTTTTCTGGTCTCAGAAAAGTGTTTTAGTGGGTGTTGGTGTGGTTTCCAGTCACATGAAAACTTCTGTCTTGAGGCGTCGAGTGAGTAATGTAGGTTCTACGTCTTCCAGGAAGGAGAGAAAGGGGCAGTGTTGGTTTAACGGAACTGAGCTGTGTGTGTGTGTGTGTGTGTGTGTGTGCATTCTAATTTTGTTTTGTGCAGGGGATTTTATGCTTAACGTGATAGGTCAAGTGGTGTTGATGTGAAAGGGTCAGAACTACTTTGCAATGTCATTGTCATCATGTCATTT